>VMDO01002591.1:0-67102 GCA_007922755.1 Pedetes capensis | reverse complement strand
AACTCGACGGCACCTAACAACAACAACAACAACTTATTCACTTTATCCTATAATATGTCTTAAAAATAGAAATAAGATATAGTTTAAGAATAGAAGTACAAATATTAGTACTAAAATTAAATTTACATAATATAGTTTAAGATAGTCATTTCCCTAATTATAAATGAGAGTCAGCATTATATGTGCAGGCAAATGTGCATATATTTAATGTCATCCTAATTTCCTTTTTGGGCTGGGATTTAGCTCAGTTGGTAGAATGCTGCTCTGCAGTCTCTGAGGTCCCTAGTTCAATTCCCAGGACCAAAAAGTGGGAGAAGGGTGTGGCAATCCACTCTCGAGGCAATCCCCAAAACAGCCATTGAAAACCCTCTGAGGGTTGCTATGAGTTGGGATGGACACAACTTAACGGCACCTAACAACAACAACAAATTGCTTTTCTGGTGCTCTTCACATTTGTTACCAATTTTTATATTGCACGCTTAATGATTTTCTTCTCAATTATTAGAAATGCTTTAAATATTAGGGATTGAAATGCTATATGATATTATTTGCAACCATTTTTCTTAGTTTATTGTTTATTTTTTACTTTGTACAGGGTTTTATAATGTAAAGATTTTAACTTTTATGTAGCCAAATTTGTCATGTTTTTTTCCTGTAGGGCTACTGGATTTGTAGTCAGAGAAAAAATTACCCCTGGTTTGTAGAGGAATTCATCTGCTTTCTTTCTGCTACTTAAAAGGTTTCTTATTCTGATTCACTTGATATTCACACAGGTGTATAGTGTGAAGAACAGATTCAATTTTATCTTTTTCCATATGGCTCCTCAATTGGCAAAAATATTAAAACAATCTACCTTAGACCTCCATCTCTGGATAAGATGGA
Organism: Pedetes capensis; assembly: GCA_007922755.1. Taxonomy (NCBI): domain Eukaryota; kingdom Metazoa; phylum Chordata; class Mammalia; order Rodentia; family Pedetidae; genus Pedetes; species Pedetes capensis. Next base: position 66,220 of record VMDO01002591.1, on the reverse strand, counting down.
CTAACTTGCATCTTGGTAAGACAAAATAGAAACATCAATACAATATGATAATGATACAAAATGAATTGTTTGAAAATATTAATAAACTAGCATGTCCTCCAAGACTTGAGGGAGTCAGTTACAGAAAGAAGGGAAATTAATTGTGATGGACAAATAATCCTTGCTATTCTTACCTGCAAGGAATTTGCTGATGTAATATGCCCAGAGTACAAGAAGAAAGCAGAGATTAAAAGATTGAGAAGATCCAGAGTATACAATTTAGTGTTTGGACAAATGTAGACTGTCCTATATTAAACATTCAAAAAAGATATAGAATATTTCATTACCTGAGAAAATTTCTTCATAGTCCTTTCCAGTCAATACCCTGCAGAAGCAACCACTTCTATGACTGTCCTATATTAAACATTCAAAAAAGATATAGAATATTTCATTACCCGAGAAAATTTCTCCATAGTCCTTTCCAGTCAATACCCTGCAGAAGCAATCACTTCTATGATTTCTTTCAATACAGATTAGTTTTTCTTGTTCTTGAATTTCTTATAATGGAATTGTATAGCATGACTCATTTTTTCCTTTGTTTTGTCAAATGTGTTTGATATATTTATTCATGTTATTCAGACCAATATCTGTTTTGACTTTAGATTTGCTAGTTTACTCTGAGGAATGTACCTTTTTGGCATCTGGGACAAGTTTTGTAGAAGACAATTTTTCCATGGACTGGGTGTCAGGTGGTAGGGTTGGGAGATGATTTCAGGATGATCTAAATGATGGGGAGTGACTGTAAATACAGATGAAGCTTTACTTGCTCACCCCACTGCTCACTACTTTCTGTGTGGCCTAGTTATTTGCGAGTTTGTTTTGGAGGTTCTAGCAGGGGAGCACAGCAACTCGTATACCCTTGACCAAACAATAATCCTCCATCTATTGGGGATGGTTGTCCTTTTCAACCAGCTTTGGGAGAGATGCATATGGAGAAGTGAGGGAGGAAAGGATCACCTAGCCAGCCAGATCAGCCAAATCAATCCTGGTGATCAATGGGGTGGCAGTTGTTGTAGTGAGATCACCTCACATCCATGTGTGGCCCAGTTCCTATCAGATCACAGAGAGGTACTGGTATTGGTCCAGGAGCTGGGAAACCCTTTCCTAAACAGGGCCCATTTTGTTGGGTCATTGGACATGCATTGTATGCCTTTCTTACTTATTCACCATCCCCTGGGGTTTGACTTTTCTGGTTTTTGATTCCATTTGATCTTTTTTATACTTTCCTTGTGATTTATGTGGCCTTTGTAGGCAAATACTATAGATTAACTATTTATCTCTAGATTTCATACAGTTTCTATTACCTAGAAGGTAGTTGTCTATAGCTATACCACTTGGGTATTTGATCTTTTCAGATCTCAGAAGCTAAGCAAGGTCAGGCCTTGGTTAGTACTTGGACAGGAGACCACTTGGGAATACTGGTGCTATAGGCTTGGGAGAAGGACCTGGAAATCTACTCCCCAAATAATCAGCCACTGAAAACCCTATGAATAGCAGAGAAGCACTAACATAGTGCTGGGTATGACATAGTGTCATGTAGTGTTTTGTCTGTGTTGCATAGGGTCGCTATGAGTTGGACCTGGCTTGACAGCATCTAACAAATAGTAGGTAGTCAGTACATGAAGGACTTGCCCAAGTTTCTGCTTTTAATAGACTTATTACCTTTAACTATCACACTGCCTCTCTGCAGTTGTTTGCCTTTGGACCAACCCTGCTCTATTACCTTGAACAAACCCTCACATTTGTTGTCTTGATTTGATCTATTTGGATCATTGCCCTGCATCATGGGTAAATGACAACCCAAGCACAGAGCCAGTTAAACAAATATGTAAACTACTTGGCATACTAATTGGCACAAATTAGTTGCTTAATAAAGTTTTAGGAAAAAACTGGAGATCTCCAGCCCAGTCCTTCGGAGGCTATTGTTTGTCACCATAGAGGTCCTACTATGTTCTATGACTGAACCTAGCCAAACTATAAAACTATTTTTGTTGTTTCAAACTTAGATTTTTTCCTTGTGTTTTTCGTTAGAAACTCATACTACTTTATTCATAACATTCATATCATCATCAGAAAGTAAGTACTTTGTAGCAAAAAACCATGATTTTAGAATGTTTATTATTTTCTATAGGACTGAGCTATAGATTTATACTTACTGAATACTCAAACATGTAGAAAAAGGGATGGTAATGAGTGCAGAATGTAATAATGAATAGACATAATCCCTGAGATGCTTGATGATATTCAATGTCACATAAAAGCTTATAATAACTGTCACTTTTGATGCCAGAGCAAAAGGAACAAAGACATAAAAATCAAAGAGAACATCTGGGTAAAAAGTGAGAAGAAGTAACAAAAGAGAAACTTGGTCATAAGAATGTGCTATAACTGTGAATTGCCAAACTCAAGGGAAAGGTTCAGAAAAATATGATAGGCTCCACTTACAGAGAACTCAGTTTTCTCAGCAAATGGATTCTGTAATTGGAATTTTTGTTCCTTTTTTTCCTCTGGGAGTGTGTGGATGAGAGTTAATTAATGTGGTGAAATTGTGTAGTATCTGTGAATATTGTAACTTGTTAAAGAGCCAAACTGCACTACATCTGTGTAATCTGGGTGATGATATGAGAAAGGGTAAAGAAGACTTAAATCTGTTCCCTTTGAAGTTTTAGGTTCCAGAGTTAAGATTACATAACTGGAGAAGGAATGAAATGGAGGAAGACAAATACTTCTGTTTTATAATAGGTGATTGTAAGCCTGAGTGTATAGCTTTGTGACTGACTTTCACCTGTCATTGGGAACTCCTTCAATTTTGCACAGTCAAGATTCTTGTGGTTGGGATATGAAATATCCCCTAAGAACTAATGCATTGGAGGTTTGGTCTTCAATGCAGCAGTGTCTTGAGAGGTTGGGCCTTGAGAGAAAACTGGATCATGAGGGGTCCAACTTCATCAGTGGATTAATTCATTGATGAAGTCATAGCTGAATAGTCTATGAGGAAGTGGGACCATGGAAGAGGAAGTAGGTCACTGGGGGTGTGACTTTGGAGGGTATGTCTTGTTCCTGGCCTCTTCCCCTGTTCTCCTGCTTCTTGGCCACCATGAGTTGAGCAGCTGCCTCCATCCCATACTCCTACCACACTCCTACCACACTGGCTTGCCTCAGGCCCAAAGTGACAAAGCCAGTGGTCTTTAGACTGCAACCTCTAAAGCGAGGAGCCAAAATAAGCCTATCTTCCTTTTTTTTTTTTTTTTTTTTTTTTTTTAGGCCCTGGGGGTTGAACCCAGGGCCTCAAGCTTGCATACTTTGCAAGTGCTGTACCACTGAGCGGCATCTCCAGCCCATTGTTTTACTTTTTGAGACAGGGTCCTGCTAAATTATGCAGACTGCCTCTGATCTCGAACTTGTGATCCTCCTGCCTCCCAAGTTACTGGGATTACAGGCATGTGCTACCGTGCTAGATGCTAAGTTGTTTCTCTTGGGCATTTTGTCACAAGAACCTAAATTAACTAACATAAACATGACTTCCACAGCTTCTAAGTCTGTGTCCATTTTTTTCTTTTTTTCCCTCCCATTTTTCAGGGGTTGTACCTGTAACTATTGCTGAGTTACAAACCACCCTAAACCATAAATAAATCAGTCATTTAAAATGCCCAGCAATTTTGTTGGGCAGGAATTCAGACAAGGTTCTACAGGGATGGCTTGTCTCCACCCAACAGTGTCTAGATTTCATATAGCCAGGGTCAGCAGAATATTGGGGACAAATACCACGTGGAGGTTTGTTACCTGCATGTTTGACTGGGCTGGGCTGGGCTGGGCTGGGCTGGGATGACTCAAAGCTCAGCTCAGCATTATGCCTGGGTTCTGAAATGGACGCTTCATGTTCCAGAGAGTGAAGGATCCCCTGGTCTTTATGACCTAGGTGCCCAAGTCACGTGCCTTCACATCTGCCAGTCCATTTTGAGGGCAGCCACAAGGACTCTTAAAATTCTAGGGGAAGGACAGAATATAGACCCCACCTCTCTGTAGGAGAATTGTCAAAGAATTGACAGCCATTAAAAAAGAAAAACTACTGCAACTCTGCCTTAAAAAGACACCACACAACATTCTCCCAGCCGTACTTGGAGAAAAGGTCATGCATTTGTTTCTAGCCCTTTGACCATTCATGGCAATAAGTCCTGCATAGAATTCTAAGTTAGATTCTGCCAATAAGAGGCACTTGTACAAGATTTGGAAATTGGAAGAGAGGCCATTTTATTATCTGGCAATGGAGGACAGATGGTGAATCTCTACTTCAGGGCTATAGTCAGGGAGTTTGTCAGTAGCTATTTCCTTAAAGGTCTACAGTTTCCTAATCTCTTTAAACCCAACAGTCTTTCCCCCTGACCTTTGCTCCTTAGCCCTTTCATCAGTTTTCTGAGCACTAATTCATTGTAGTAAATTTCTTATTGTTTGAAATGCCCATAGAAATTTCTTTGTTCTTAGACCTGACCCTTTAAACTATATAATTCATTTACATATTTATGTTTACATTGAATCAGGGAATTTTTATCAGGTAGCAATTCTGAATGATCAGACATATTCTATATTATCTGATAAAAGCTTAGTTTCGTTTGCTCAGTTTATTTTAAATATCCCCTAAATAATTAAAATGGGAATATATTTTTCACAATCGAGTTATTAATTAAGACTGAGATAAACTTTAATAAGGAAAGAAAAAAAGAGGAAGAATATTCTAACATACCCCATATTGGGGAAAGATGCCATGAACATGAGGAAAGCCTAAATAACTCATATAGGGAAAATAATTTGATCTGTGTTAAATAAGTTATACGGAGCACTCATGGAATTTTGACATTTAAAAAGACATTTGCCTTACAAAACATGAAAATATATCCTAATGTATCCATTTTTGGTATTCTCCTTCAGTTAAGAATCTCTGTCAGAGAGTCTGGCTACATTACTACTGATGCTACTACATGATACTACTCATCTACATTTATGGACAGATAGTCGTCATGAGATATTTAATGTATTTAATCAGCAAATAGAATATACTATACAAATATGACAAATAGGGAAATTTGTAAGGATAAAGATAATTTTGGGAAAAATTCAATTCTGCCAAAGCAACATGTTATTTATAGCTAGACCCCCACAAATCAGAATGTTGAAAATTCTTACCTCCCAGTTTTCTAGGCAAATATTTCTTTCTTAGGTGAGATAATCTCAGCTAAATGTGGAAATCTTACTTTGACAAATATAATGCCCTTAACTGTTTATACTTCAATGTCAGTTTATAGACAAGTTTGAACTTGGAGCCTAGAAAGTTTGTGCGCATGTGTGTGTGTCATTAGTGTGCTGATTGAACTATATCACTCTGTTCCTCTGGTGTATGTACAGGGTCATTATTGGATCAGAAGTTGCCTAAACCAGTTGGACACACTTTTCTGCCCAACTACATTCATAATCTTTGCTAATTACCTTTAATGAATACTTTGATCACTGAGGGATTGAATAAAGGTTATTAAAGGAGGAGAAAATTCTACATTACTCAAAAACAAATTCTAAGTCCATGCTTGTGGAATGGTGGAATATTTGCCTTTCAGGATAGTATTAAATATACTTTTCTGTCTATATCAAAAGACGCTCATGAATTCTGGGTGAAATATGATTTGTGTGCACATATAGAGCCTTTGAGAAGCCTAGAGACTTATAAGGAGAGACATAATATAAGCAAATGAATACAATCAAGAGTTATGGAGTTCTGATAAAACTCTTTATAAAGTATAATGCGAACACAAAATAAGGATCAAGTCACTATTGATCCAGAAAAACCAGAGGAAGTGATGGAAAGTATAACTTAAGAAATGAATGAAAAATTTTCCAGGGTGAATAGGAAGAGGGAATTATGCCTGGAGGGAGCAACATGTGCAAGGGCACAAGACCATTTAAGAACAGCAGTGGCTTTTTAGAGGTGGAATAGATGGAGAAAGCGGGCTCAAGGAGAGGGCGCTCCAGAGAAGAGCAAAGCCAGATGCAAAACAGCTTGTGTTCCTGTCTCAGAGTTTCACTCTGCTTATAAAAGGAACCCAGGTAGGATTTCATCACCATTGTAATGCAAGGTCAAAAATGTGTTTTAGAAGAGATCATTCTGCATGGGCATGGTGGCTCACCCCTGTCATCCCTGCAACTCAAGAGGAGGATTAGGAATTCAAGGCCAGAGGCAGCCTGAATAACTTAGACCCTGATCCAAAAGAAAAAATTAAAAAAATGGGCTGATGGTACAGCCCAGTGACAGTTCACTTGTACAGTATAAGCCCTTGGGATCAGCCCCCATCACTAGGGGAAAAAAAACAAAAAACAAAAAACAAAACCAATCTGGCTGGATTATGGAAAGTGCATCAGAAATCTTCTGAGAGAAAATTTGGTAGGAGTTGAAACTAGTCTGCCCAAATGTAGTAAAAACACTTTCCCAAACACTGAGTGTGGAGGGGGTTACATGTAGGGATTTCTCCAATACTTTTCACTTTTCAGTGTGCGTGTGTGTGTGTGTGTGTGTGTGTGTGTGTGTGGTGTTTGTTCATTGAGAAAATGAGTCAGGCCAAGTGAAGTGTTGGTAGCTATTTCTGTCCACACCTATGTGTATAAAATTCAAAGCTCTCTGCCTGCCTCTTGCTGCACAGAGTAAACCAGTGAGATGTGAAGGCAGAGGTAGGAAAAGGAATTATTCCAAAATAAAGCAAAGGCCCAAAGAGTCAAACATGAATTATACAAGCACAAAAATCTTTAATTCTAACAATTCCTAAAAGACAACAAAGGGCTAGAATGTTTACAGACAAAAGGTTACCAAAAGACTGTAGGTGAAAAGAACTCAATAATTGTATTAGGTACAGAGAAAACTCTACAGCTAAGGGAAAAAAGCACAGTATGAGGATTCCTGCTAAGGTAGGCCCATCTGACCTAATTGATGGTGCCTTGAAGGCAGTTTTCAAGCAATAATCTGGAAAGACAGGAGATTTAAGAAAAAAGATCATGAGGAATGTATTTTGCTTGTAAGCAGAATATATTTCTCTTAATAAAATGTTAATAAACTCCTCAAAAGAGCTCTTGGCTTAAAATTTTGGGGTCATCTTAGACTTTGTGAAGAAACCAAGACTTTCACAAATTTACCAAACTGTTGGAAAGTAAAATGACTCAAGACTTTAAAGCCAGGTTTCAAACCTGCAAAAAATTGGGTTCAGTTTTGGGAGTGCATTCAATATATTAAAATTAGAGAGTTTGGTTTAAATTCTATCTGTAGATAGCAAGGCTTTGAACAGAACCCAAACCCAAACCCTGAACTTGTTCCAGTTCAACCATTTGAAAAATATTTTCTGAACCCAAACCTGAATCTGAACCTGAATCTGAACCTGAAGGCCCTAAACCTGAATCTGAATCTTAACCTGAACACAGTGAAAAATTGGGTTTGAGTTCAGCTTTTAATTTTTTATATCACTAGCTGTTGAAAAATTGAAAAAAACATACTGAAAAAATTATTCATCTATTTACATATATGATTAAAATTTTAAGCCATAACCCAAACTGAATTAGAATCCTCTACCTTTTATTGTGAGCTAGGATATAGCTCAGTTGGTAGAGTGCTGAGCTGCAGTTTCTGAGGTCCCGAGTTCAATTCCCAGCACTGTAAAAATGGGAGAAGGACCTGGCAATCCACTCCCAAGGTAATCCTGAAATAGTCAGCCATTGAAAACTCTATGAGGGTCGCTATGAGTCGGATACCGACTTGATGGCACCTAACAACAACAACAACAACCTTTTAATATATTGGACCTACACCCAAACCTGAACCCAATTTTTCTTGGGTTTGAAGCCCTGTTTTAAAGATGCTAATAGTAGGTATAACAAAGACTTCAAAATAGATGAACACAAAGACAATTAATTTATGCCAATTAAAATAATAGAAAAATTGTTGGCACATATGTAAAATGTGTGTGTGAACATACAATTTTGTGTAAATTAAAGTTGAAAATAAGACAAATTAGAACTCAAGGTGGGTGTTAAGGAACTTGCAGGAATATAGCCAAATTAAATGTTTCACCCAAGTTGCTATATACCTTTGTGAATTTCTAAAAGTATGAAGTTGGGGCCAAAATATTTCATGTCTAGAAATTTGAAGGTTTATATTTTTCAATAGTGATCTATTCTAGATGAGCTACACTCAGCAAACTTATTAAAAAGTAATGAATAAATCAGAGTGATGCACAAATTTATAATGAGAAATTTAGCTTCCAATCAAATTGATACACTATGTCAGCTGCTTTGCTTAGTGTGGTATGGGAAAAGATTTGTGAGCAGACAAACTACATTTGGAAGACTACTTGGTAAGCTTACCACAGGAATATCTAGGTGGTGTAATCTAAATGTCTGGCATCTTAAAAACACCACTGTTTTGTTTCCTCAAGCAATACTTGCAGACCCTAAACACAAAACCAAGTTTTCTGGCTCTTCAGGGCAGGGTCTTCCTTGAGTGGGGCCAAGGATGTGTTTGCAAATGTTCCCCTTTTGTCTTCTCTGTCTAGGCACTTTGAAAACCATTTTCCTTTCTAGTTCAGGCAAATGTTTAAAGAAAGGATAGAAATCTAAGATATTTTTGATGAGTTTGGTACTAACTAGAGAGAGAAAGCCCCCTGTCTGTCAGCTTTTTGTGCTGTGGGGGCTTGTGTGTTGCTGTAATGCTGAGAGCTATGCCACCAGTATTTCAGATAACAGCAGAGTCACCTATGGTGGACAGGTTTCAGCTGAGCTTCCAGACGAAGAAAGACTAGGGAGAAGGACCCAGTGGTTCATTCTTGAAGTAATTAGCCACTGAAAACCTTATGAATAGCAGAGAAACACTGTCAAATATAGTACCAGAAAATGAGTCCCCAGGATGGAAGACATTCAGGAAACGACTAGGAAAGAGTTGCCTCCTCAAAGTAGAGTCAATCTTAATGACAGGAATAGAGTAAAGCCATTAGAACCTCCTCTTGCTGATGACTCAAAATGAGAAGAAATATAGTGGTTGCAACAATGTGCTCAAACATAAAAAGATCATATGCATGGCACAGTGTTGGGTAGTGTTTTGTTCTGTTATATATAGAGTTGCTATGTGTTGGATCCAACTGGATGGCACCTAACAAACAAAACAGAGAGAAGAAGGATGTTAGAGTTACTTAGAGCTTGAGCTAAGTTAAGGTTCAGAATTGAAAGGAAGTGGTAGCTAGCAATTTTGATGTAAAACAAAAATGATGCATCAAGTCTTGAGGGAAAAGCATCAGGGCTGCCAGAATCACTTAGAGATGAAGACAACACTTGCTTGTGAAGGCAGGTAGCTATGGTTCCAGTGGTTTTGACCTGAAGCCATCATGATAGATGTGGGGATAAGTCTTTTTCCTCTGGAGACAAAATAGGGAATTTGGGGGTTAAAGGAAGATGAGAGGATAGTATAATCTGGGTCAGAAAGAAGGAAAGAAATACTTGAACCTTGGAGAAATGAGTATCTGTGAGGTTTTGATTAAGGCTGCTTTTAACTCTACAGTCTGGACTATTTCTAAAGTCCTTAATTTCTAATGGTCTGTATCTTGTTCTCCATCATGGGAGGAATATACTTGGTCAGGAGCTGTAAAGTCATACCTAAACTTCCTGAGAGTGACCAGAAGTATGAAATACCAACTCCGGAGTTCATAGACAATTCACATGTGATGTTACCTGGTATGGATCCAAGGACGGAACTGAGTCACATCAAGGTGGATTAAAGTAGTAGTACATCTTCAGTTAAACTGGTGTGTAGACCAGTGTCTTCCATGTAATAGTTGCTCAACTACTTTTGAATGAATGACTGTGGAGTGTTCAGTAAGTGAGAGAATAATGACACAAAGAAGTTCCCAGTTTTATAACAGTTATGATTTTGAGCAGACAGTAGTTAAATAGTAGCATCTTTGAGTTGCTGAAGATGGAAGGACTATCAAGTGTGGTATGAAGATAAAATCATTATGCCTATATTTCTACAAAGAGAGTAAGTGCATTTTTGTTTTGTAGCCCCATTCCAGAATATATTTTCTCTGTTAGATGGATTATAATTAAACATGGCTTCCATGTAAGGAACATAGGCACTTGGGCTTGGAAGATGTACTATAGCATCAAGTAACAATATGAGGAGCAAACAGTGACAGATATTTCTCTGCGCATGTTGAGGGAACCAAACGCTTTTTAGAAATGGAATTACTAAAGCTAGTACTTAAATTTAACTCTGAGCAATTTTCATAAAGAGACTATGAATAAATACTATGATTAAACAAAAACAATAATAAACAAAGACTTTTTTCAGCCTAGACTGGGATAAATAAACACAGCATGGAGACCCGAAGGGAGGGATAGCAAGACAGCCATGTTGTAAGAAACAGGGAGCCATGCTGGATTAAAACAATGACAATTTTGGACACACTGGGAAAATGTCTTCGCTAAATTCTTAGAGGGCAGGTGTGTCCCAAATGTCTCACTATAATAATTGCATGTTGTTAGCTATCCAACAAATTATATGTCATTTTCATTCTATAAGTAAAGATATTTTTTACAGATTCTTTTATGATTTTCATAAAGTCTTAACAATAGCAACACAAACAACAAGCAGAACCTCTGAGGACTGACACAGATAGGATTTTGAGTTAAGGAAACCTGGGTGATGACTGAAATTAAGGTTTTGGATCTCAGTAGAATAACTCAGGAAGGCCGTAAAAATGACAGAATGTTGTTTTTAACTCAACTTGTTTCTTCTTCAGAGTGCTATGTGTCATTGAAAAGATAGGGTTATCAAGAGCAGCAAACTGACCCCATCCCAATATTGGAGACCTGTGAAGACACATGAAGGACTGCCTTTTAAGATAGGGTTTAGGTCAAGGTGGTAGATGGAAAAGTGCCTGCTCTACTGTTGTTGTCGTTGTTAGGTGCTGTCGAGTCGGCATCTGACTCATAGTGACCCTCATAGGGTTTTTCAATGGCTGACTGTTTCCGGATTGCCTTGGGAGTGGATTGCCAGGCCCTTCTCCCATTTTTGCGGTGCTGGGAATTGAACTCGGGACCTCAGAGACTGCAGCACAGCGCTCTACCCACTGAGCCAAATCCCAGCACTAGGCATACTTAATGAAGGCTATATTGTTTAAGTGTGTTTCCAGGGTTCTCCCAGGAAGCTAAAGGATAAATCCATGCTCTAACCCTGAAATACTGGCTTTGGTACTGGTTTTAGTTCTTAGTTGGTGTCAATAGAGATTTGTAGTCATTTGGACGTGGCGGTCATTTCCTCCAGGTCCAGTGTTGTGCCTGGGAGCCTCTAAGTGGCCACTGTCACCAGGCCCTAGGAAAAGTTAACTACAAATCTTACTTGGTTGGTGGACTTGGGAGATGGACTCTGTGCCAACTAAAAAATCTTCAGATCCTACAGCTGAGCAGAGCTTGGAAGTCTTGGCTTGATTGCAAACACGAGAAGCCTATAAAAACTGCCACATGATTGCTATGAGAGAGCAGGGTAAGTGCTCAGGAACTGACTCACTTGAGCTATCTAGAGCTTAAAGCCTTGCTATTTGTTATTAGCTGTGTGATAGAGAACCTTTTTGTTTACAAATCATTTAAATTAGTTTTTCCTCCCAAGGGCTGCTGATTAACTCACAAGCTAAGGAGCAAAGTACAGCTGAAAAAGGTTAAATGACGGCCCAGAGTTATGAGCCAAAGCTGTGGGGGCAGAGCTGGTATGAATAACAGAAGTCCCTGATGTCCTCTCAGCCCACTGAGTCACTGTGCTATTGAGAGCCAGCATGCTGCTCCTTCCAGCTAGGTTTGTGATTCTTGGAGCAACTCTCGCCACAGGCAGTTTAAAGATCATCTATTTGGTGTCCACAACTATAAATAATCTCTTAGCAAAATGTTATTTGAGCTGCAGAGTAAGTAATAGAGTTAAAATGTCTTCATTTGGCTTTTGAGTCTGGTAAAAACTGATTTTCTTGAGCCTCCCATCTACTTATTTTACAACTTTGCTGGAGGCCTGTCAAACCTCTAGGATATTCAAGGAAAGATGGCTTGTATTGAGTCTAAAAGTACATTTAGTTCTGGCCTTGGCTGACTAGAGTAATGGCCTGAGAAACGTAAGCATGAGATAGTGAATTAAGACAAATGTCCCATACTGACAAGCCACCTCCATCAACTCATGTGCCTTTTGACTTCCATTTAAAAAAAAATCTATAAGGCTATTGAAAACATCAGAAAAAGGTTTTATTCCTTTTAGCTATTACCAAAATTTCTAATACAAAGATATATGGTGTTGTTGTTGTTAGGTGCCATAGAGTTGGTGTCTGACTCATAGTGACCCTATGTATGACAAATGAAACACTATTGTTATGCTTTTCTGCTATTCATTGACTTTTCAATGGCTGATTGTTTTGCGGAATGGGTTGCTGGGCCCTTCTCCTGGTGTTCCCAGGTGGTTTCCCATCCAAGTACTAACCAGGCTCAACCCTGCTTAGCTTCCAAGATCTGACAGGATCAGATGCCACAGTGGTACAGCTGCATGCACAAAGATATATGGAGATTTTTAAAACACATAGTTGATGGATTTTTAGGTGATTTGTTTCTATGGTGGATGAAAAGATTAACACAGCTTTGGACTTCTATCTTTTGGTGTAGACTATTTTTATCTACTTGTGATGGGCTGAATGTGTTCCCCCTAAATTCATATGTTAAAATCCTAACTCCAATATAATAGTGTTAGGGGCTGGGTCCTATGGGAATAATTAGGTCATGAGCCCAGAGACTTCATGAATGGGATTGGTACGCTTATGAAAGGGATCCCAGAGAGGCTGTTTCTGCCATGTGAGCGCACAGAGAAGAGCCGTCTGCACCTGGACGATGGACATTACCAAAAATCCAACAATAGTTGTATCTCGCACTCTGACTTCTACCCTCTAGTGTAGTCACAGACGAACTCCTGTTGTTTGGAAGCCTCCCAGTTCATGTATTATTTTTTATAGTCGCTCAAACTAACTCCCTATACATACATAGTTAAAGGCAGAACTGCAGTGAACACTAGAAGCATAGCTAGTCCAACACCAAATTTGAAGTATCTCTTTTGTTTTCATGGGAATCATAATTATTTCTTCTTTTCTCTTTTTACTTACCTCATTCTTTCTGGCTGCTGAAAACTCCTTTCTCCCACTTTAATGTCTCACCCAAACATAACTTTACTTATAGCCCCTTTCTCCAGGTTCCCAAATTGCTCTTCTCTTTTCTGTCTCTTCTATTAAAGTGCTCATTACTCTGGGGATTATCTCAACTAGAGTTAGGAGGAAAGTAATCTGAGTCAGGCAGCCTGTGCACCCTCCATAAAGGGCTTAATTGTTAAACTAATTCTCTTAGAGTTATTTACCTTTCAAAATGGGCTTGTTAACCCAAATGAATCTTGATTTGGTAGAATTTTACACCTGAGAAGTGGGGAAGTGACATTCAGGCAATGGAGAAAGGATTTTAGGGCCGAAGGATCCCTCCTCTCCTTCCCCCTGGCTTTGTAGTTTACATAGTTTTGTGCATGCCACTGTTGTTGTTAGGTGCTGTTGAGTTGGTGTGTGACTGATAGCAACCCTACGTACAACAGGCGAAATACTTTTGTCAGTATTTCTCTGCTATTTATAGGGTTTTCAGTGGCTGGTTGTTTTTGGGAGTGGGTTGCCAGGTCCTTCTCCCAAGCCTATAGCACCTGGTATTCCCAGGCAGTCTCCCATCCTGGTACTAGAAGGCCTGCCCCTCCATAGCTTTGAGATCTGAGGGGATCAAATGTCACAGTGGTATGGCTACAGGCAAGATATAGCCCAGGCTGGCCTCAAACTTTCAGTCCTCCTGCCTCATCCTCTTTAGCAAGTTAATTACCTGTGTATGCTACCACTGCTGGTGTGCATGCCACTAGATAACTGAAAATGCTGCTGAAGTTGTTTCTAATTTTAGCACTACTCTTTTGTAGAATATTGGTTAATTAGGTAATTTTTAGATAACACAGATGATCATTTAATAAGGGATATCTGGCCCAGTGGTATCCTAAGGGGCCTCTAAGTGTTCTGCTCTGTTTGATATAGTACCTCTTTAACCTGCTTGAACTTTACACTACGGGTCACTTGTTGTCAGGTGCCGTCAGAGTCAGTGTCTGACTCAGCAACCCTCATAGGGTTTTCAATGGCTGATTGTTTCAGAATTACCTTGGGAGTGGATTGTTCTATCCTTCTCCCACTTTTACAATGCTGGGAATTGTACCCAGGACCTCAGAGACTACAGAGCAGCACTCTATGAACTGAGCTAAATCCCAGCCCCTATGGGTCACTGTTGTTAGGTGTCGTCAAGTCTGTATCCGACTCATAGCAACCCCTATAGGGTTTTCAATGGCAGACTGTTTCAGGATTGCCTTGGGAGTAGATTGCCAGGTCCTTCTCCCATTGCAGCGCTCTACCACCTGAGCTAAATCCCAGATGGGTCACTAGTGGGTTAGAAAACAAACTAGCAATAACCTCTGTTGCTTAGTAGTGGTTTTTCTCCCTCTTCAACCAGTGTGCTGAATTGATGACATTTACCACTTGGTGATTTAGATTCCATAGGAATGGGGTATAAAATAATTCTAGGTTATGGTATTGCACAATTGCGATAGGATGATGGTGCATTTCCAAGGATATTGGCTGAGAACTGTCAACTGTGGAGAGATGGAGAAAAGGGATACACTAATGGCAAATGTTACTCCCGTCACCTTCCTCCTCCTCCCAAGGTAACACAGGTTTGGTCTTAGGTGAAATGGAGAGTGTTGGGTTTCTAGCACTAGGCTTTCTGTTCATTGTTGAAATTCTAAGTTGCTAAGATAACTTAATAAAGAACAAAATCAATTTAGTTTTCAGAAACTTAAGAAAATTTATTGTTTTCAAAGTCAGCAAGTCTCACGGGAGACAGGCAGTCGGACAACTTAATTTTGTTTCAAATCTATGTACGTTGGATCTAAGCATCCGTAGATTATAGAAATCACTTCTCCAATTAAAAGTAGCCTCATTTAAATAATTCAGTCCCCAGCCATCATTGTTATTTGCAGGGATGTGGAGTGGAGGAAAATACTTACAAAGAAGATAAGAGGAATCAAGGACCTTGACCTCAGCTGGAACATGTTTGTCCTTGGATGTCCCCATCTATGTTCCCCTTGTGGGCTCTTGGTATCTTCCTGTGTTCAGTTCTTGCTCATAAGGACTAGATTTAAAAAATAAATACTTGACAACAATTGCTTAGTTTGTATTCTGCCTTATAGGCAACAATAATAGATCAGATAAACACTAAAATAGCTTAAACCTTAGTTATCAATTCTGTTGTTTTAGGAAGGTAAAAATCATGTGAACAGGTAAGGCAGTATAGGTTATTACCAGTAAGCTCTATTTAATAGATGACAAAATTAAAGACCTGGAACTTCTTGAGACTGGATGGCAGAGAAGTTTATAATTGTCTGATTATAAAGAAAACAAGAGGAATATATATATTGTTGTTGTTGTTAGGTGCCGTCGAGTCGGTATCCCACTCATAGTGGCCCTCATAGAGTTTTCAATGGCTGACTGTTTCGCAATTGCCTTGGGAGTGGGTTGCCAGGTTCTTCTCCCATTTTTGCGGTACTGGGAATTGAACTCGGGACCTCAGAGACTGCAGCACAGTGCCCTAACAACTGAGCTAAATCCCAGCTGAATATATATATACACACACTTATAAATATGTATATTTATATTTTGCAGTATTTGGGGGTGAACCCAGGGTCTTGCACAAACTTTGAAAGTGCACTGTCACTTGCATTTTTAATTTCTTTATTTTGAGACAGGTCTTGCTAAGTTATGCAGGCTGCCTCTGCCCTCAAACCTGCAATCCTCCTGCATCTACCTTCTGAGTTGCTGGGATTATAGCCATGTACCACCATGTCTGGCTTAAAAGAAATAATTTTAATTGGTACAGATTGGATTTTTAAGTCCCAGCTGCTTTCAGGTTGTAGTCTAAAATTATCTCCCTAAAATAACTGATGCCCTACACTTTCCTATGGAAAAGATGGTTCTATGAAGACTAGTTTTGCTTTCAAGAGAAGCACTTGCATAACCTGCACTTCCTACAAACATGTTCATGCCTAATGGTCTTTAAAAAATTTTTGCAACTTAGTGAAAGCAGAAAGTGCTGGCTACGAAATCACATCTCACCCCACTAGATCTCCAGGTTATTTTCTGAACTGGATGATTTTCTCTTGAGCAGAGTGAGGAACACTTGATCCCATATGTGGTAGTTGTGGGGGCAGTGTAGAATAACTGACATTTTCTTTCTTACATTGTCTGTCAATCATTACAGGTGTTACCTTTTACCTCCAGATGAACAGATCTCCCACTTAGGTCTCTGCTCACAGTGTTTTGAAATCCTGAACCAAATCATATTTGCTATTATTCAACTCAAGAAAAAACAGCTTTTGTTTATAATTACATATTACAAAGATTTTGATGCCACTTGTCTGTTCCTAGATGAACATTTTTGTTGTTGTTAGGTGCCACCAATTTAGGTCTGACTCAAAGCGACCCCATGTACAACAGAATGAAACACTCCCCAACACCACCATGCCCATCACTATATTACTGTTTCTCTGCTATTCATAGGGTTAGGGCAGATTGTTTTTGGAGTAGATTTCCAGGTCCTTCTCCCTAGCCTGTAGCACCTGGTATTCCCTTGTGGTCTCCCATCCAATGACTAACCAGGCTGAGCCTGCTTAGCTTCTGAGCTTCTTAGCTTCTGAGGCAGGATTGGATGCCAGGGTGCTATGGCTGTAGACAAACATTTGTTAGCTCAATAATACCCTATAACAGTTACTTTTCTTAAAACATTTACACTGTCAGAAATTATCTTATTTATTCACCTATTTCTTTATTGCTTGTGGGTCTCAATAGAATGTTAAGACTCAAGGAGGAAGAAACTGTGGCTGTCTTATTTAAATCCATGTTCTGAGCACCTACAATAGTTTTTGGCCACAATAGGCATAAAATAGATACTGGTCAGATGAAAAATCAAAGCTAAAATAATTGTCCTATGCTGGATGGATAAGTTAATGATTAACTGTAAGGTTATTGTTTCTGTTATAATCTGATTTGACTTTGTAGGAACATTTGACATAGTCTACCATTCCTTTCATAATTAGGGACAGTTTGCCCTTGGATTCTGTAAGACGCCTCCATCCCTGGCCACTTTTAGTTTCTTCTCTCCGTATTTCCTCTACTGACCTCTAAATTTTGGAGCTCTCCAGGGTTTTGCCCTAAAGTCTTCTCTTTTTAAAATTATTTTTAGGTGAGATGTCATCTCCTTCCTGGGCTCTGCATATGAGGACCATTTTAAACTATATACAACTGGCCAGGAGATTTGCCATGGCATGAATAGGTAACTACCTGCTTGCTCTACACCTGGATGTGTCATAGCTTTCATGAAGTTAATTTCTAAATGAAACTCTTAAACTTTTGTCCTGCCATCCATACTAGCCAAACAGCCACCCAGCCAAAAAAAGAAAAAAATAAACCTGTACAAATAAAACAATAAATAAAATCTGTCCTTTTCCTATCTTAATTAGCTTTGTAAATGGTACCACCTCCCACTCAATGGCTCAGACCAGAAATTTAGGAGTCATTCTTGAGTCATGCCTTTCCTGCACTCCCAGAGCTACTTTATCTGGATGTTCTATTGTTTCTACTGCCAAAATTCTTCAGAGAACTTTCTTACTTTCTTCTTCCCTGCTGGTGGATATCCTTCCACTTGTAATAATGCTATGGCATCACAGATTCTACTCTTCACCTGCATCACTGTAGTCCACACAGTGACAGTAAATCAGATGATGCCACTGTCTTGCTGAAAGCACTGTTGGTTCACGTACCTAACTTTGGCATATGTGACCCTGAAGGATCTCATCTCAGCCTTTCTTTCCAGTTCCATCTTTGCCTATCACACTTCAATCAATTCCTTTTCAGTTCATCATAATTTTCTGGCTCTTTCCAGGATCAGAATGTTTACCCATGCTCATTCTGCTTGGATTGAATTAATTTTTTTTCATCTATTCAGGTCTGAACTTAGGGAAATCTTCAGGTAAACCACATAGGAGTTCCTCCCCATAGTGCTACTGATGTTGTCTCTACCTCTAGACCTTGTTTATTTGAAACTTTAAGTTGTAGTAATTATTAGAGCTATTCACTGAGTATTTTTTACTTTCCTCCATCTGAGCATGTTATGGGACTGGACTTCTTTACCTTTTTAGGGTTTAGATGTGGCTATATGCCTTGCTTTGCACAGTTAAACATTAGCAGAAGAGATATGAAACTTTAAGACCACTATGAGATTTGCCAGTCATGGTGATTATAAGAAGAACATGTTGAGGTAAAATCTTTGTCAGCCTGAGTTCTTGAGTGACAAAGATATGCAGACCCTTCTTGAAGACTTGCATTGAGCAAGTTGCATGAATGAGAAAAAAGCTTCCCTGGTATGAAGTCAGTGGTTTTGGAGGGGCTCATCGCCAAAGCATAAGTTATTCCATCCTGATGAAGGTAGTTACTGATTTGCCCACTTTATTTCTTTATCTTCTTCCAACTATGCCATCAAATCTGTAAGGGCAGGAACCATGTTTATTTGAGTCAACAATGTATTTTTAGTGGGTAATTAAGTGCATAATACAATAGGTACTTTTAAAAAAATTGGGGGGAACAAAAGAATGAGTTAAGGAATTTTTTCCTCTTTAGCTACTAAATGTGTCTCCAAAACCTTATCAACATTTTGATGGGTATTAGAGATAATAATGATGGTACATATTAAAATAGTGCTTTATAAAAATCTTGTGGAATTTATTCATTCATTTATAAATCCATTGTACTTCTGTATTTGCCATATTTGGTAAAGTTTAAATGTATGTAATGTATAAAGCCATGGGTGTCCACTGAGCTGATTGCTAAGGAGACAGTCCACTGTGGGGCAACAATTAATTGAAAGTAAATGCTCTAAAATACGCTCTATTACCCTTCCTTGCTCCTCTATGCTGACATTGTAATGTAGGACTTCTGTCTCTGAATTAAAAGGGACAGGACACCACTTTTCTGAAAGGATGGTAAGAGGGATGGCACTGAGAGTGATTTGAAAAGGGAGTAAGTCTACTATTTTGGTTGGGAGTGATTGATTTCATCAGACACCTAGAACTTAATGAATCCTTACAATTGAAAAGTTAAAAAAAATTAAGGGCTAGGGAGGTAGCTCAGTGGTAGAGCAGATGCTTAGCCTACACAAGGATGCTGGGTTCAGTCTCCAGCATCAAAAATAAAAGCAAAAACAGAAACAACACAAAACAAAAACACAAACCAAAAAGAATCCCAAACCAAAAAAAAAATCATTTATTATTATAAAGCTCTTTACCCAGCATTATACTAATTGCTTCTCAAAATAAAAAGAAAAAAAAAACCCTAAATCCAACAGCTCAAGGATGTAAGCATGACCTACATCATTTTTCTATGTGAAAATTAAGATTCAAAAAGACCATATAATGGCAATGGCAAATACGTGACACAGCTGAAGCTGAAAACCAGTCTTTCACTAACCTGGTTGTTATTCAGTAGCAGAGTTGTTTATATACTATCTATACTATTACATATTGCTGTCCTCGATATTTTTCTTGGTCACCAGTTCTCATGGAATTTGTGCACCTGGAGGCTATTTGGGGTTGAAAGAGATCATGCTTGCTATCAAACTGTTTTCTTTTATTTGCTTTGGCTGTTGTTTGAAGCCATAATTATCAGTAGCCTAAATTAGTAATACTCATGAATATTAACCTCCCGAATATATCACTGTGTTATAATGCAATAGCAGTGCTAGAGCACTTAATGCAAAAGTCAGCACCACGAAGAGGGAGTTGGCTCATCTTCACAGACACACTGCTTACCTCTAGCAGTCTCCTATAGCATCTGCTCATATCTGCCACCAGGAGACAGAGGAAATATGACAGTGAGTAGCCTTTAGAGTCTTCTGTGGCAAGTAGAAGGATTGTTTCAGTTACCCAGAAGAAGATAGGGTGTTGAAAGCCAAGGAACGTAAACCTTTCTAAAGTTGATGACTATTTGATGCAACATTGACAATTTGACCCCTGCTTTTTCTACTCTAATGTGTTGTAACAAGGATCAAAGAGATAGATAAAAATTTTGAAGAAAATATCCATGGGAAAAGGCAGTAAAAACAAAACTTAGGACAGGTTGTGGACATGACTGAATTACAATCAATTAACACTACTTTGTTTGGGCCCCTAAAGGTTCTATTTGTACCCTATACTGTCCTATTTCCTGAGAACAAACCAGGTACCCCAACTCTATTCTACATTAGGATGATAGAGACACTTCTTCAGAGATAAAAATTATGCTTTGTTTTCTAATATTGATATGTGCTTTCAAAAACTTGGGAGGTGATGGAACCTATTTTCTCATTTCAAAATAAAGGTCAATAATAGTATCATTTCACAAAAGGATAAGCAGAATGATAAATGTAAATGTATTTTACAAAACATAAAAGAGTCCATGGTTTGCATTAATATAGCAATGTGTTAAATATAGGGATAATAATGATTACCTCTTATGCTCATGGAAAATTTGAGAAAATTAATGAGATTATATTTATAACATTCCCAGGCTTCTTCACAAATAATTGGTATGTAATATCATGCATAATTAATGATAACTTATTTGCTTTGCATTTCTGCTCAGTTCAGAGAGGCATTGCCTTTTGCTGTTTGATTAAAAATAAATTTTGAAAATGGTCAGATTGGAAATAATCATTGACTTGATAGACCACATACCCAGTCATAATAATTAGAATTCCTAGGATGTCATATTATCCCAGGTATTGTAGTTAATATCTAGTTCTTTTTCAGTTTTTCTCAATGTTCCATAAATTTACTGAAGATAATCTGAGTTGTTCAACATGTAGAATACAATTTGAAGTTAATTTTTATTTCTATTCAGTGCTTGAGTTAAATTTCTATTTTAAGAAAAGAAACCTACATTAACTGGAATGAAATTGAAAAATATGAGACCACCTTTTTTTTTTTTTGGAGAGACTGTTGCTGCCCTAGCCTCTGGTGCCCATGGAACCACAGGTCAGAAGGAGAGAGCCTGGGGGGTGGTGAATACAGAGGATAGAGAGGAATGGCTGGCACTACTGGGACCCTGAGTCTAAGAAAGTCTGTTCAGGCTGAGGCACATTTAGGGGCTCAGATTTTCTGCTACATAGAGAAGGGGTGCTGCAGGACTGGGGACTCAAGAAATTTCAGGAAGTGGAGAGTTTAGGGCATGGGCTGGCAACCCAGAAAAGTGGTACTGCAGGACTGGAAAGCCTAAGAGAGACAGTTCAGGCAGTGGTGACTTTAGGCACTGGGGGTGCCAGTGGACCAGGGAGACTAAGAGACACTGTTTAAGCTGTAATGCTCTCAGGGCCTGGGAGTGCCTGCAATGCAGAAAAGGGGTGCTGTGGGCCTGGTGGGTTTAAGAGAGACAGGTCAAGCAGTGGCACAATTGGGGGCTGTGTGTACAGGAGATGGAGAGAAACAGATGGGGCAGTGCTGACCGCAGAGGCTGCAGTGAGAGCTAGGTACTGAAACCTGAGGAAGAGACTTTATGGGTAGGGAGAAGTGTCAATGACCCATCATCCAGTCTTGGAGGAGCAAACCTAAGGGAACAACTGGATACCTGTACAATTGGAACATTCAGAACTCCAAATAGAGTAGATCAGAACAGATCTTCTCCAAGACAAATTATTACTGGAATGCTAAAATCTGGAAAGCACAGAAACTATTCTAAAAGCTATAAGAGAGAATGTCAACTCATTTACAAAGGCAAACCCATCAGAATAAGAACTGATTTCTCAACAAAAAAGTTAAGAGCCAGGAAAGCTTGGTCAGACATTATTCAAATACTGAAAAGAATAATTTCCAGCAAAGATTATACAACCTAGTAAAGGTCTCTTTTAAAATAGATGATGAGTTGAAGACATTCAACTCATGATGTCAACCTATTTAAATGATTTACAACCACTAAGCCAGCATTGCCAAAGCTCCTCCATGAAACATTGCATATGGGAGAGGTAAGACTGCCCCAAATACAAAATCAAAAGTATGAATAATAAACATGAGGGGAACTTAAGAAAACAATAAGGTAAAAATAATCAAAAATAGAAACACACACCATACTGATGCAGAATAATAAGCTCCTCTCAATAATTACTCTCAATGTAAATGGTCTTAACATAGTATTTAAGAGGCGGAGACTGGTCAAATGGATGAGAAATCATAAACCCTCTATTTGTGCAATTCAAGAGACTCACCTCATCCATAAAAACCATAAAAGGCTGAAAATTAAGAATGAAAAAAAATATACCAAGCATGTGGGAAATAAAAATGAAGGACTAGTGATACTAATTTCTGACAATTTAGATGTTAATCCCAAACTAATCTGAAGAGAAAAAGGAGAACAATACATATTAATAAGCCTGCAGTGGTACCACAGTGATGTCCCATTCCTTCAGATCTCTGAAGCTAAGCAGGGTCAGGCCTGGTTGGTATTGAATGGTTGACCACCTGGGAATACCAGGTGCTGTAGACTTGGGAGAAGGACCTGGCAACCCACTCCCCCAAAACAATCAGCCATTGGGAACTGTATGAATGGCAGAGAAGCACTATCACTATTGTTTTCTCCTGTGGTATGCAGGGTTGCTATGAGTCTCTATGAGTTGGACATGACTCAAAGATACCTAACAACAAGAGCAACATATTACTCACCAAATACTGGGGTACGTAGCATCATAAAACAAATTTTATTGAAGATAAAAGAAAACATCAGGCAAGACAAGTAATTATGAGAGATTTTAATACCCCACTTTTACCAAGAGACAGGTCATCAAAGCAGAATATCAATAGAGAAATGATTGACTTAAATAGCACCATAGACCAACTGGACCTCACAGATATCTACAGAATATTCCATCCATCTGACTCAGAGTACACATTTTTCTCAGAGCCACATGGGAATTTTTATAAGATAGACCACATTTTAGTCCACAGAAATGGCTTCAACAAATAAAAAAGTAGAAATCATTCCTTGTACCTTATCAGATCACAATGGAATAATACTAGAACTATAGCAAGAAAAATTTCAGAAATTTCACAAATCCATGGAGACTAAAGAATACACCTTGAATGAACAATGGGTGATCAAAGAAATCAGATATGAAATTGAAAAATTTCTGCAATCAAGCAAGGATGAAAACACAATCTACCATAATTTATGGGATACAACAAAGGCAATTCTAAGAGGGAAGTTCATAGCCATGAGTGCCTTCATCTATAAGTTAGGGAAGGCCCAATTAAATAACCTAATGGCACAACTTAAGACACTAGAAGGCCAATAACAAGCCAGCCTCAAAAGAGGTACAGAGAAAGAAATGATCAAGATCAAGGTTGAGATTAGCCAAGTAGAAGCTAAAAAGACAATTCAAAGAATCAATGAGACTAAGAACTGGTTCTTTGAAAAGGTTAATAACATAGACAGTAAAAATCAGAGATGAAAATAGGAACATAAAAATAGATACCTATGAAATTCAGATCATGAGAGACTACATTAAGAAATTATACTTCCCCAAGGCCAAAAATACAGAAAAAATAGGTAAGTTCATTAACACATAGGAATTACCAAATTAAGCCCAGAGGACATAAGTAACTTAAATAGACTCATAACATTCACTGAAATAGAGACAGTAATAACCACTCCCTCCCCACAAAAGCTCAGGTACAAATAGATTCACAGAAGAATTATATTAAACCTTCAAGGAAGAATTAATATGTATTCTCCTTAAACTATTGCACAAAGTGGAAAAGGAAGGGGCATGTCCAAATTCATTCAACAAAGCCAGTATCACACTGATATCAAAATGGTCAAGGACACTTCAAAGAAAAAGAACTATAGACCAATTTCCCTGATGAAAACTGACAGAAAAATCTTCAATAAAAGAAATTACAGAGGATACTAAAAGATGGAAGGACCTTCCCTGCTTATGGAATAGGAAAATCAATATTGTAAAAATGGCCATACGACCAAAAACAATTTGCAGAATTAATGCCATTCTCCTTAAAATTCAAATGACAGATTTTGCATCAATAGAAAAACTAATCCTAAAATTCATATGGAAACCCAAAAGTCTGCATATAGACAAAACAATATAAAACAGCAAAAACAGTGGAGGTGGAGCCACAATACCCTGCTTCAAACTATACTGCAGGGCTGTAGTGGCAAAAACGGCTTGATATTGGCATAAAAATAGATGTGAAGATCAATGAAACAGAATTGAAAACCTAGAGATATATTCATGCAACCACAGCCACCTGGTCTTTGACAAAGGGGCTAAGGACATCCAATGGAGAAAAAATAGCCTTGTCTACAAATAGTGTTGGGAAAATTGGTTATACATTTGCGGAAAATTGAACGAAGACCTGGATCTCTCAATTTGCATGAGAGTCAACTAGAAATGGATAAGAGACCTTAGCATAAAAACACAAACCTTAAGACTACTAGAAGAAAATATATGAAAAACACTCCAACCCATATGCATAGGAAAGTATGTCCTTAACAATATTCCACTCACCTAAGAAATAGCACTAATAATTGACAAATTATATAAAATTAAATAGCTTCTGTGCAACAAAGGAAAATATCAACAGAGTTAAGGGAAAGCCCACAGAATGGGGGAAAATATTTGTATCCTACATATCTGACAGAGGACTAATTTCTAGAATATACAAAGAAGTTAAGTAAACAAAATCAAAGACAACAAATAGCCTAATACACAAGTGGGCAAAGAAAGGAATGGAGAGTTCTCAAATGAAGAAGTGTAAAGGGCCAAGAAACACATGAAAAAAATGCTTAATGTTCTTAGCTATAAGGATAGTGCAAATCAAAATGACACTGCGATTCCATCTCACTTCAGTAAGAATGGCCAAGATCAACAAAACAAATAAGAACAAATACTAGCAAGGATGTGGAGAAAAAGAAAACCTTTTACATTGTTGGTGGGACTGTGAATTAGTTAAACCATTTTGGAAATCAAAATGGAGATACCATAGAGAACTAAGAATAGAACTGCCATATGACCCAGCTATACCATTTTTGGGGTTATACCCAATGGGAGATAAATCATCATACCACAGGACCTTTGCATTTCCATATTTAATACAGCACTCTTTACAATCACAAGAATATGGAATCAGCAAGGATATCTATCAGAAAAAGGGATGGCTAAAAAATTGTGGTATATACACAACAATGGAGTATTACTCATTAATGAAAAGAATGATATAATGTCATTTGCACCAAAATGGATGGAACTAGAATATATCATCTTAAGTAAATGAACCCAGGCCCCAAAAGAGAAAGAGTATATGTTCTCACTTAGATGTGGGAGCTATAATCTATCTTAAAGGAAAAAAAAAATATATATATATATATATATATATTTGTTGTTGTTAGGTGCCATCGAGTCGGTATCGACTCATATCGACCCTCATAGGGTTTTGAATGGCTGACTGTTTCGGGATTGCCTTGCGAGTGGATTGCCAGGTCCTTCTCCCATTTTTGCAGTGCTAGGATTCAAACTCAGGACCTCAGAGACTGCAGGGCAACACTCTACCAGCTGAGCTAAATCCCAGCCCATATATGTATATATATATATATATATATATATATATATATATATATGTGTGTGTGTGTGTGTATGTGTGTGTGTGTGTGTGTATGTTTATGTGTGTATACATGCGTGTATATATGTATATATACATATATATGATATATATACATATATATCATATATATATGTATGTATGTGTATATATATATATATATCCAGTCAGGGCTGGGATTTAGCTCAGTTGGTAGAGGACTGCGCTACAGTCTCTGAGGTCCTGACTTTGATTCCCAGCACCGCAAAACTGAGAGAAGGACCTGGCAATCCACTCCAAAGGCAATCCCGAAACAGTCTGCCATTGAAAACTCTATGAGGGTCGCTATGAGTCAGATACCGACTCGACAGCACTAACAACAAGAACAAGAACAAGAACAAGAACAAGAACAACAGCAATATACCTCCAGTCAGGCTTATCTAAGAAGGGAAAATGAAAGCAGAGTAGAAAGAAGGGGGAGAGGTCTAGCAGAGGGGAGCAGATGTTGAGGCTGGGTGCAAGTGGAAGGGAAGTAACTTGGAGGGGAAAAAAGGGAGAGAATAATTTCAAGTAGATAATGCAACAATACAAATACATGGATAAAAGGAAATAACCTTTTAATGCATACGATTTTTTTTACTATATATTAATCAAAGGTTTCTGTGAACTATGTAAGTTGATGAAATGTAACCAAAAGTCATTTAATAGTTGCATAATGGAAATAGCAAAAGCCTTTTTACTCTGTACCCCTGCATCTGATCCTGTCAGATCTCAGAAGTTAAGCAGGTTCGGGCCTGGTTAGTACTTGGATGGGAGACTGCCTGGGAACACCATTTGCTATAGGCTTGGGAGAAGGACCCAACAACCCATTCGCCCCCTCCCGCAAAAAAAGCCAATCAGCCATTGAAAACCCTAGGAATAGTAGAGAAGCATTAACAATACTGTTTTGCCTGTTGTACATAGGGTCGCTCCACAGCACCTAACAACAACAATAAAAAATATACTAGGCCACCTCTCTATAAGGATTGTCAATAGGGAGAGTTTGTAACACTGAGCAGAATTAGGAAGGGTTTCCTTGTTTGTATGTATGGAAAGATATATATAATTTAAGAATTTTTACATCCTGTTTTCCATCAGAGAAGTAGTGTTAAGGGTCTATTGCATTCTTTTGATTCCTTAATCTTTGATATTTAATAGATACTCTGTGCAGTGTTCTGCACCCAGTTTTGTTTCCTCAAAGAATTACAAAATACTGCTTAATGATCTTTTCAATGTATAGATGAATTGAGTAATTAGGATGTGTACATATAAGAACATTAACAATACATGATATAGGTGACAGATGAATAATATGCCAAATATCACTCTGAGAGTTTGAAGAAGAGATTCTTGTGAGTTGTGGTACTCAAGCTCATAAAATTGGATATTTTATTAGCAATTATTAATATTTTTTCAGTGCAAAGTCTGTTTAATTTTTTTCCAGTTTTCACTGGTTTATCTTTCTCATTTTTGAGTTATAAGGATTCTTTATATATTATGAACCCAGAATATTTGACATATATTATTTGCAAATATTTTCTTCCAATTAATTGGCTTATAATTTTGTTTTCTTGACAGAGTCTTTTCAAATACAAAAGATTTAATTCTGATGATGTCTAATTTATCATTTCTTTTATGGGTTATGCTCTAGGTTTTATATCTTAGAATTTTTTGCCTAACTTAAGGACATAAGGATTTCTTTCCTATGATGTCTTCTGAAAATTTTACAGTTTCAGCTCTTACATTACAGCATATTACCTATTTCAATTTAATTTTATGTATGATATGAGGTAAAGGTCTAAATTCATCTTTTTATATGTGGATATCCAATTATCTCAGCACCATTTGTTGAAAAGACTGTTTTCCCCATGTTGAATCACTTTGGCACCTTTGTTGAAGATCAATTAACCATAAATACAAGGATTTGCTTCTGAACTCCTGATTCTGTTCCTTTGATTCATATAACTTTTCCTTGGCCAGTTACACATTATTTTGATTATGATATAATTATAGTGAGATTTAAATTGAAAGTATAAATCCTCCAACTTTGTTATTCTTTTTTCAGAATTTTGTGGCTACTTTGTATTCTTTTCATTTCAATATGTTTTTGGGATAGCTTTTCAATTTATTCCAAAAAAATTACCTGTTTTCATATTGCTAGCAATTATTTTTTGTTTGATTTGGGGACAGGGTCTTGCTATGTAGCCTAGGCTGGCCTTAAAACTCAGGATTCTCCTGCCTCAGGCTCACAAGTGCTGGGATGATAGGTGTGCACCACCATGCCCACCTGCTAGAAATCACTTTGAATGTATAGAATAAGAAGAGAATTTCCACCTTGACAATATTGGATATAAATGTATATTCATTCTTTATTTATTTATTAAATCTTTTAAAAAAAATTTCATGAAAATTTTATGACTTTCAGTATGCACACCTTTTACTTTTGTTATTTTATTTTATTCTATTTTTATGATTTTATTCTTTTTTTTGAGTCTGTGGATGGAATTGTTTCCTTAATTCCATATGTCAGTGGTTCATTCCTGATATATATGAATTTAATTGCTATTTCCATATTTATCGTGGTTCATGTGACCTTGATGAAGTTATTTGTTCTGTTGTTTTAAGTGGGGATTCCTTAGTATATTTTACAGAAAAATATCATGTTGTTTAGAAATATAGTTCCTTTAAAATCTATATTCCTTTAATTTACTCACATTGTCTTATTACACTGGCTAGCACCTCAGAATAAGGTTGAATAGAAGTGATGAGAGTGAACATATTGCTTGTGTCCAATCTTAAGGGAAATGATTCAATCTTTTATTATTAAGCATGATTCTAGTTGTAGATATTTCATACATACTCTTTATCAAGTCAATAAAGTTCTTTTATATTTATAGTTTCAGAGTTTTAATACTGAATGTTTATTAGATTTTTTCAGATATTTTTTCTGTGTTTGCGATGATTGTGTGTTTTTGTCCTTTATTAATCAATTTCTTTTACATCAATTGCTTTTATAGTAAGCCAACTTTGTAGAATTAATCCCACATATTCATATGGTATAATTCCTTCATGTGCCTATGACATTCCATTGCTAATATTTTGTTGAAAATTTTTGCATTTATATTAGGGATGAGCAAATGGTTTGACAGTCAAATTATATCATGATTGAATCAATGTGCACAGTATACTTTCCATTTATTTAGACCTTCCCTGATCTATTTTTTTTTCAGCATTTTGTAGTTTGCAACAGATTTTGTAGATATTTTGTGAGACATACATAAAAATTTTATTTTTTGGAGCTGTTATAAACAGAAGTTTTAAAAAGTTTCATTTCATATGTTAATTGTTCATACAAAAGGCTAAAGTTGGCTATTTGCATATTAGCTTTTTACCCTTTATTTTTCTCCCAACTCTAGTGGGTTGAACCCAGCATATCTCTCATGCTAGGTAAGTGCTCTACAATTAAGCTGCATCCCCAGCCCCACTTTCTTATTTTTTATTTTGAGACAAGGTCTTGCTAAGTTGCTCAGGCTTACTCTGGCCCCGAACCCATGATCTTTCTACCCAAGCCTCATGAATTGCTGGGATTATAGGCATGTACCACAGTTTCTTCATTATGGAAAGGCCAACCATTCAAAGTTTTACCTCAAGCCAAAAACCACAGGCATTCTGGTGTTAATTTACATGCTGTACTTCCCCAAACAATCAGCCATTGAAAACCCTATAAATACCAGAGAAGCACTGACATAATGCTGGGCATGGTATAATGTTGGGGAGTGTTTCCTTCTATTATACCTAGGGTCCTGATGAGTTGGATTGCCGAGCACCTAAAACAATACCACAGCTCCTGGATAGTTCCAAGAGTTTTGGGTATATTCCTTGAGATATTCTACATCTGAATTGCATGATATCATTTTCATGTTTAAAGGATAGTTTTGCTAGATAAATTCTTGCTTTATTTCTGGTTATTTATTTATTTATTCTGTCAGCATTTCACATGTTATCCAACTACAGTTTGGACTTCATTATTCCTGGTGATAAGTTAGATGTTAATTGTGGTTTGTTTGTTTTTGTTCCTATAAGTAATGTTATCTTCCTCTTGCTGGTTTTAAGAGGTTCTCATTGTCTTTGGCTTTTGACAGTTGACTATGATGTTTCTAATTGTACACTTCTTCATATTTATTTAACTTTGAGTTTATTGAGCTTCTTGGATGTCTAAATATTTCTGCCAAATTGGAGAAGATTTTATCTTTTTTATTAATAAATATTGGTGGGGTATAGAGTAATAAGCCTGTTTCTTGATCCGCTATGCACCTGTTACATGAGTGTTGCTTACACATTCATCCCCTTGCATATTTTTCAGAACCACTTAAACTAAAGGAGAGAAGGAAAGAAGAGACAAAGAAATAGGAATTTTAATTAATATGTACAAAAATCATGTAATCATGGGTTATAGTCTCATTTTTTTCTTTCCTTTTTTTCCCATGTATTCATATAGTTGTATCACATGTTTTGAGATTTTCTTTTCCTCCTTTACCTCTCTACATTACTTCATCTCCATTTCTCCCTTTCCCCAAACTCTGTTCCCAACTGCTAATCCCTCTACCCTACTTTCTACTATGCTTATATTTTCCCCTCTTAGATAAGTATGATTGTTTATTTTTATAAATCTACATATGTACAGTTTCTTTTCCTTTAAGTTAGATTTAGCTAACACATATAAGTGAGGATATATGGTATTTCTCTTTATGGGCCTGGATTAGTTTGCTTAATATCATGTTCTCCAGTTCCATCTATTTTGCCACAAATGATATAATTTCATTCTTCTTTATTGCTGAGTAATGTTTATATATATATATATAATATATTATACATATTATATATAATATATACATAATATATAATATATATTATTATATAATATATAATATATAATAATATATTATTATATATAATTATATATATAGCAATTATATATAGCAATATTATATAGCAATTTTTCAGTCTACTCTTTTGTTGATGGACATCTTGGTTGATTCCATACCCTTGTGATTGTGAATAATGCTACATTAAATATGGAAGCACAGGTGTCCGTGTGATATTATGACTTTTCTTCCTTTGAGTTTATTCCCAGGATTGATGTAGCTGGGTCATATCGCAGATCTGTTCTTTGTTTTATAAGGTACCTCCATATCGATTTCCAAAGTGCCTGAACTAATTTACTATTCCACTAGCAGTGTAAAAGTGTTCTTTTTCTCCACATCCTCTCTAGCATTGTTATTATTCTTTAATATTTTGAAGTTTTCCTTGTAGAAGTCTTTAAGTTCCTTGGTTAGATCAATTCCTAAATATTTAATTTTTGGTGGATTATTATGAATGGGATTGTTGCCTTGATTTCCTTCTCTTCCTGTTCACTATTGGAATAGAGGAAGGCTACTGATTTTTGAGTGTTAATTTTGTATCCTACCACTTTGCTGAAGGAGCTAATTCACACTAAGTGTTTGTGAGAGGAAATTTTGGTGTCCTTTGGGTAATGAATCATGTCCTCTATGAATAAGGGTAATTTGACCTCTTCTTTGCCTATCTGTATCCCTTTGATTTCTTTCTCTTACCTTATTGCTCTGTCTAGGATTTCAATCACAGTATTCAATAGGAGAGGAGAGAGTAGACATCTTTGTCTTGTTCTTGATCTTAGAGGGAATGCTTTCAGTTTTTCCCCAATTAATACAGTGTTGGCTATAGGTTTGTCATAAGTGGCTTTTATGATATTGAGGTATGTTCTTACTATACCCAATTTCAGTACTACTTTTATCATGAAAGGATGTTGCACTTTGTCAAAGGCCTTCTCAGCATTAATTTAGAAGATCTTGTGATTTCTGTCTGCAAGTCTCTTGATATTTTGAATTATATTAATTGATTTTCATATGCTTAATCAGCCTTGAATCTATGGGGTGAAGCCTACCTGATTGTGGTGTATGATATTTTTTATGTGTTGCTGAATTTAGTTTGCCAAAATTCCATTGAGGATTTTTACATCAATGTTCATTAGGGAAATTGGTTAAGTAGTTCTCTTTTTATGAAGAGTTCTGATCTTGTTTTGGTATCAGTGTGTTAATGGCTTTGTAGAATGAGTTTGGGAAGCCCTGCCCCATCTTTTTCTATTTTATGAAATAATTTGAGGAGAATGTGTACTAATTCTTCTTTGGAGGTTTGGTAGAATTCATCTGTGAACCCATCAAGCCCTGGGCCTTCATTATTGTGAGTTTTTTTTTTTTTTTAAATTACTGTCTCTTATTCAGTGAATGTAATAGGTGTACTTAATTTGCTTGTATCCTCCAGGCTTAGTTTTGGTGATTCATATATTTTAGTGAACTTACCCATTTCTTCTGTATTTTTGTTTTTCTCTTAAAAAGTAGTATTTCTTAAAGAGTGGTAATTTTTAAATTGCCTGCAGCCATAGCCCTGTGGCATCCAATCCTTCAGATCTTGGAAGCTAAGCAGGGTCAGGCCTGGTTAGTACTTGGATGGGAGACTGCCTGGGAACAGCAGGTGCTGTAGGCTTGGGATATGGACTTGGCAAGCCACTCCCAAAAATCAATCCACCATTGCAAACCCTATGAACAGCAGAGAAGCACTGACGATAGCACTTCACCTGTTGTACGTAGGGTCACTATGAGTCTGATACTGACTTGAAGGCACCTAACAACAACAATAACAATTTCTTAAAGTAGTCTCTGATGATCTTTTGAATCTCATGGGTATCTATTGTTATGCTTCTATTTCCATCTCTGATTTTTAAAATTTCAGCCTTTTCTCTTTCTTTTAGTGAGACTGGCTAGGTGATGTCTATGTTATTAACCTTGTCAAAGAATGAGTTCTTAGTCTCATTGATTCTTTGAATTATCTTTTTAACTTCTAATTGGCTAATCTCAATATTGGTATTGATCATTTCTTTCTCTGTACCCCTTATGGGGTTGGCTAGTTGTTGGCCTTCCAGTGTCTTAAGTTGTGTCATTAAGTGACTTAATTGGGCCTCCCTAACTAATTGATGAAGACACTCGTGGTTATGAACTTGCCTCTTAGAATTGCCTTTGCTGTATCCCATAAATTTTGGCAGGATGTGTTTTCATCCTCATTTGACTGCAGGAATTTTCTAAGTTTCTCTCTGATTTCTTCTATGACCTATTGATCATTCAGAATGGTGTTATTTAATCTCCATGTATTTGTAATATTTCTGATTTTTTTTTTTTTTTTGCTTTTGGGTTGTAGTTTTATTACATTCTGATCTGATACAGTACAGGGAATGATTTCTATTTTCTTGTGCATTCACTGAGTCCATTTTAGTGGACTGAAATGTGGTCTGTTTTAGAAAAACTTCCATGTGTTCCTGAAGACAATGTGTATTCTGCTTCAGATATACGGAATATTCTGTAGACATCTGTAAATTCCAGGTGGACTATGGTACTCTTTTTGTCCATCATTTCTCAGCTGATGTTTGCTGTGTAGACCTGTCTTTTGAAGAATGTGGGATACTGAAATCTCTCACAATTATTGTGTCTGGCCTGATGTGTTCCATTATCTCCATTAAAATTTGTTTTATGCAGGTATGTGCATCTATATTTGGTGAAATCACATTAAGTACCACTGTATGTTTCTTATTGACTATTCATTTTGCTAATATGTACTTACCATATTTGTCTCTTCTGATTAGTTTGGAACTATAGTCTAAATTGTTATTAGTATCACTAATTCTCCTTTTTTGTTCCCATTTGCTTGGCATATTATTTTTCAACCTTTAATTTTCTGAGTTTTATATTCTTTATGGATGAGGTGCATCTTTTGAATTCAATAAATTGAGGATTTTTATTTTTTAATCCAGTTGGCCAGTCTATGCCTCTTGATTGGTGAGCTGAATGAAGCTTGTTCCATATTATTTCTGTGTTTATTTCTATTTTTGATTCATATTTAACTTATTGCATTCATGAGTTCCCCTCATATCTATTATTCTTTCCTTTCATCTTGCATTTGAAGTTGTTTTACTACTGTGTGCATTATTTAATTAAGAATCTTCTGCAATGCTGGCTTGGTAGTCACAAATTGCTTAAAGTTGTCAGTGTCATGGAATGTCTTGAATTCTCTTCTAATTTAAAGAATATAACTTTGCTGGGTAATCTTGATTCACAGTTATTCTTTTTCAGGACTTGAATGATTTCTCACCATGCTTTCCTTGCCTGTAAAGTTGCTGTTGACAAATCACCTATTATTCTGATGGGTTTGTCTATGTGAGTTGACATTTCTCTCTTGTATCTTTTAAAATAGCTTCTTTTCTCTATATATTTAGCAATCCACTTATAATATGTTGTAGAGAAGATCTGTTCTGGTCTATTTGGAGTTGTGGATGCCTCAGTTGTATAGGTCTCTATTTCTTCCCTTAGTTTTGGGAAGTTCTCATGTATTATTTAATTGAAAAGAGTTCCTAACCACGCCCCCAGTGCAGTTTTCAGCTCCCTGGTGGATCCTTGGAATTTGTAGGTTGCATTGCTTCATTTTATCAAAGATCTCTTGAAAGTTTTCATCATATTGCCTCATTTTTCTACCTTTGTTGACATCTGAGTAGATAAGATCTTCAACTTTTTCTTCAGTGTCAGAAATCCTGTTTTCAGCTTCATCCAATCTGGATACTGAACACGCTATTGTAATAGTCAATTGATTGACTTTGCTTTGTAATTTCAGCATTTCTCTTTCATTCTTCTTCAGGATCTTGACTTCTTTCATGAATCTTCTAAGATAATTTTTTTTTTGCTCGGTGTTTCATTTGCTCTTATTGTGGTTCCTTGAGGTCTTTTACCATATTTATAAGCAGAGTCCTAAATTCTTTTTCTTGCATCTCTAATAATTTGGTTACTTTAAAGTTATCTACTGAAGGACTTTGGTCCATTGCAGCTTCCCTTCTAACCTGACCTTTCATATTTTCTGCATTTTTATTTTGAGGCTTTCCCATTGCTTGATCTGCATGCAAATACTTTTGGGAGATGGGGATTGACTAATGTAGCCTAAACCAGTTACTCATTGGAAATTATAGTTATTGAGGTTGGTAGTGAAATGTTTCTAATTCTATGAATATAAATAGAGAGGTAAAGTGATATAGGGGAAAACTAGTAAGAGACCATCAGAATGAAGCAACTCTTCAGAGGCCTACACAACATATGAAAAGTAATAATAGTAATAATAAAAATAGTTAAACAGCCAAACACAGATAAGAAAAAAAATGAAAACACACAAAAAAACAAGAACCATTCAGCCTGTGCAGAAAAAAAAAGGAAAAATAAAAAGAAAAACAACAACCCTGAACCACTCAACTCACACTGATTAGTTCAGACCTGTGTGGCAGTCACTCCATTCCTTAAAACTTCCACCTTCTTTCTAGATGTTATTAAAAACAGCAGTCCAAGCCTTTCTTTCCATGGTGCAGCTCAGATCTCAGAGAGGGTGTGTGCCATCCAGATCCATGTACCCATTTTTGAGGTGCTTCGGTTTTCATCCCTCTGACTCACAAACTGTCAGGCTCCCTGCCAGGTTCTTTAGCATAGTGTGCTCAGTGGCCACTCCCCCCTCAGCCTATAAAGCTGGATCCTGTTTGTTGTGTGCTGGCAACCTAGCACCAGCCTGGATCAGTCTCCTAGCAGAAGATGTACCTCCTGGAGTTTCCAAGTAGTTGGAGTACTTATTGTAACCCCTGATATCTCAGAGCCACTGGCAGCTTGGCTCTGGGTTTGTTTAATGAGATTTTCCTGATTCTGCCAGGAACTTTTCAGTTTATATTACCCATTGACTCCTCTTGATTCTCAGAGTATCTCATGGCTACGCTCTAGAATAGTCTACTTAAGTGGGCAATGTCCAGGAATCCTTTTGGTGACAACTTCTTAACTGCCCTCAGTTGTTGGGAGGAGCAGGAAAATTGTGACCCTTTTTCTTGCTGTGTTCACACAGTTACTGCTCCCCCAAAGGCTTTGGCTGTATGGTCCTGTAGTGCCCATTCATGGATCAGACTTAGCTTTTAGCTGTTTTTCCTAGCCTTTCCAGTGGCCCATGTTTCCTATGGTGGTTTATTTATTTCTCTGTTGGGGCAGGCTCATTCTGACCCCCAGTCTTATTCCCTGTGGCTCCTTTCACTGAGACTTCACTCACATGTTAGTTGCTGCTGTCTGGTTTCATGTGTTTATTGGCCATTTGCCCTTTTCATAGAACTGTCTGTTTAGTTCATTTGCCCATATAAGAATTGTGTCATTCATTCTTTTAGTGTTTAGTTTTTTGAGTTCTTTATGTATTCTAGATATTAATCACCTGTTGGATGGATATATGGCAAAGATTTTGTCTCATTCTATAGGGTGTCTCTTCCCTCTGTTAATTGTCTCCTTTGCTATGCAGAAGCTTTTTAAATTTGATGCAATACTATGTGTCAATTCTTATTATTTCCTCAGCTATTGAAGTCCTATTCAAAGATTTCATAGGACATACTCATACTATAATTGTCTGAACCTCAAATTTAACTTAACATCTTCTATTTTATATGGCAGCCCTAACTGTATCAAAAATGGATGTTTCATATATTTTTTAATATTTTCTAGTTGTTTACCATGAGAAGACATTTCTATAGCAGTTACCTCTTCATAAATAGAATCAGAAATCTTGGCGCTATTTGTTTATAAGTGCTGTATATTTTGAACCTCACACTTTTGATTTTCTGTCTTTTAAAGAATGCTACAATTTATTTGTTTAGCAGCTAAGTAACTTGTGCCTCAACTTTATCATTTTGTAGTTTGTTTGTTATTTCTTTCTTCAAGTTTTTCTAGAGCAGCCTGAATTCTAGTACAAGTTTCATTCATTCTAGAGGTTTTATTGAATGTCAGTTTTCAACAAGTTCTCTTTAGTTTGGCTAGTCAGAGCACTAATGTCTCCCAGCCTTGGAAGTGATTGTCCATTCCTAGAAATTGAGTTTTGGAAATTGTTCAACTCAAACCTCTCTGGTAATTGTTTTGTTCTTGCTTCATGGAGGTTGTCCTTATATAGTGTTCAGCCAAAGATTTAAGAGAATCCCAGTGCAGATATCGTGAAGTCTTTCTCTGCTTAACTACCTCCCCTTGGCAAATTCTAGCCCTGTCAGATTCCCCAAATGCCAATCTTTGTCTCCTTAAATCAGCCTGGCCACAGTGCCCTGCTTAAATTACCCTTACTGCACTATGCTCTCAAAACTGCCTCCAGGTATAAAGCAGAGTCCACTGTACTTAGTTTGTCTGTTTCCTTTTTGTAAGGCACCACAGTCCTGTGCTCTCTATTATTAAATTTCTCAAAACAGCTTCATATATTTTTTCAGTTTTATGGTTGTTTTTGGTGAGAAGGCAGGTCTAGCACCACTTTATCATAGCCAGAAGTGTGATATATGTGAGCTGGGATTTAGCTCAGTTGGTAGAGCACTGCTCTGTAGTCTCTGAGGTCCTGAGTTGGATTCCCAGCACTGCAAAAATGGGAGAAAGATGTGGCAATCCACTCTGGAGGCAATCCTGAAACAATCAGCCATTGAAAACCCTTTGAGGGTTGCTATTAGTTGGACATGACTCAATGGCACCAAACATACCTACATACATACATACATATATATATATATATATATATCTCCTGACTATTGTAGATACTTAGGTTGGTAACTTCATAACCGTTTCATTTCTCAATTGAAAGGGAAGTCAGAAGGAAAACCATTCTAAAATATGGTCACATATGATCCTGTGGGCATTATGCTCAAGGAAGGTCAAAAATTATCACTCCCCTGGATCTAGGATAGTGCCAGAAACAGAGTGTTGTTGTTATTAGGTGCTGTCCAGTTTAGTCAGACTGACAGTGATGCTCATGGTGTTCTCAGTGGCTGATTGTTTCAGGATTGCTGTGGGAGTGGATTGCACGTCCTTCTGTTTTTGTGGTGCTGGGTTTCAAAATGAGGGCTTCAGAGAGCACAGAATAGCACTCTACCAATTGAGCTAAACCCCAGCTAACAGGAACAGAGTAGATGTACAATAACTGTGTAATAATTGTAAGAATAAATTAATAAACAGCAGTGCAGGGGAATGGGAACTGGCTGTTGGTTTCTGATTTGAAGGTCAAGTAATTTGAACATTGTTTTGTTGACAGTGACACCAGTTTAAATGGGGATAAAATGTGTTCAGCATGATGTTCTTTAGAATTGTGATCTGGAGGAGGGTTTAAAGAAGGCCATCCAAGTGTGATGTGCTCGACTTAAGAAAAACAGAAGATGATCAAATAAAATAGGCCCAGTGGAAAATAAATAACAAATTACAAATTGCAGTTAAAATGCAGTTTTAAAATGGACCTTGGTTCTGAAACCAGATGAAGAGAATTACAGTTTTTGAGTGTTCTAACACAAGGAGACTGGCTCATATATGTTAGTTATGCTATGGAAAATATTTTAAAAGTTGTTGGAAACTAGGGTTGTATGTTCTTTAAGATTCCTTCTTTCATTTGTCAAGTGTTTATGATTGAATATGTCCTATATTCTAGCAACTGATTTGGGGATACATAAAAGATTAAAACTCCTCCCCTTTATCTTAAAGGAAAATATATTATTAGAGAAAAATTGATATAACTATGATATAGTGAGAAAATTCTTGATTGAAGGCACCTGTTTTCCTTTTGAAGGTCACTACTGGTTATGGTGGGGAAGACAGGCAATCGTTTAAATAGGTTTCCTGTAATTCTGAATTGAAATTGCAATGTGATTCTGAATTGTAATTGCAGTGTGGTATGCCCATTAGAATCCCTCTGCTGCAACTTTTCTGAGAAATCAGCAGAAAAAGGGCAAAAATTGAGCTGAAGAGTGGCAAATGTGTATTCCCAACTATTGAGATTTGCATTGCGCTTTTGCTAGAAAAAATATGTAAACTACATTAATTATACTATTTAGCATTAATCTCTATAAAGATGATTGACTTACTTAAAAGCTGATTAAATTAATGCCATTATCATAACACCTAAAGTCATTTGAAAAAATACCTTATTATTATTTTATGAAGTCGACCACACTACTGATGGGAATAGAGTAAATTCCTGGGACTACCTTTTGCTGATGTAACATGACTTAAAGTGAGAAGAAACATAATGGTTGCAAAAATGTTCTCAAACATAAAAATACCTTATGCATGGCACAGTGTTAGGTAGTGTTTCATTCTGCTGTACTTAGGGTGGCTCTGAGTTAGATCTGACTTCATGGCACCTAACAACAACAACAACAATAAAGCACTATTGTCCATAGTTTGAAGGTTATGGTATGTTCCATGGGGACAATGGGGTTTCATACAGTCAATATAGGCAGGACAAAAGTTCATAGAAGAATGTGGAAGAATATTTTATGTGAGGATTATTTTTTGAGTCACTAGTTAATCCATAAATTTTTCATTCTTTAATGAGAGTATTGGACTTTGCTTTAGTGTAGGAAGTTTCTTTTTTATTTTTGAATTTAGTTTATTTTTGTTTTTCATTAGGAAATTAAATATTAATTATACAAAGACTGGGAAATAGACAACAGTGAAAAGGATAAGCATCTATTCATTATCTATCATCCAAAGTAATCATTATTAATATGTGTCCTTACATTCTTTTTCCATTCATATTTATGTTCATTGCTTTATTAACTTGATGTTCAGATTTTAGTATATAAATAATTTCATATGTTTTTTAGCTTTACTGTTTTAACCTATATAATGGAAAGTACATAGTAAATACAGCATGCCTTTCACATCTCATTTTTCATTACCAAATTACTTAGCAGAGGGAGGAAGGAAGGGGAAAAACAACTAAAAAGAACTTTATGCTTGGTGTGTAATGTGCCTTTTTAATTAAACCACTTAATTATTATAACAACAATGCACAGAAAATATGTCATCTCTACTTTCAAAATAAGTAAAGTCTTTGGAAAGGACTTCTCTGAGCTTATAGAGTAACCACATAAAGATTCACCTGAGTTTAGTAGGACTATTAAAAATGTATTCTTATAGATCCCCCAGAAGCAAGAGAGAGATGAAGAGTGAGGAAGCAATGTGGGGGCTGTACAGCTGCTGACAGCATGGCCAGGGGATCGTGATGTAATGAATTCATTTCTACTGAACGAAGTTTCATAAACTTAATCTTGTGGATTTAATATTAGAGAAAATTCAGGTGAACAATGGTACAAATAGGAAGAAGAAGAAATTGTTCAAATTCTAGTTCCATTAATTTTTTTTAGCAAAGCCGTCCTTCAGCCACTTGAATTATACTTACTTTTACACTATCTTCAGAACCTGATTATTTTAACAAGTAGTGTCCAAATGTCCTATTATTTTAAAGAAAAGTTTCTTTCGTTTCTAATTAGTCTTCATTTTAAAAATATATGTCATTTTAAAGGCCTATGAAGACTTATGTCTCCTCTCTGTGAAGATAGAAGGCTTTATCTGTCTTTAGGCTGATTCTGCTTAGGTACAATTATCAGAGATGCCATTGAAGTTTTGTGTTTCAATGTTAGATAGTCTGAGTACTAGTTTGAGAATCTGAGTTGTTAATATGCTACCTTCCTCAATGCATAATTGAGGGATCAACCCATCCACTTGTATATAGCTTAAGAGTTTCAGAGAGAAATGAGGTAAAGAACTGCAAAAATCTTTTCCACAGAAATCCTTATCTTGGATTTCTGCCTACAGAACAGCCTTGAGTAACCTATTCTCAAGCCAAGCTCATACAATATAAGTGTCCAAAAGTCCAACTCATGATTGTTTTTGCCATAATCTTTTGCCTAATGATTTTTTTTAAGTTCCAGCAATCCCATATCTGCTAGTGATAGGGCAGCTGTGATAAATATCTCTTTAGGGAAACTGAAGATGTGATTTATCTCTTCATTATTTCATCTACCAACCACTTACAAAATTCCATCAGTTTTCTTCAAATCCATTCTCAGTTTCACTGCTTCCTCTTCACTCTCAGAAGTTATATTTGGACCATTATTATTATTTTTTATTTGTTTATTCTTGTTTTTGCTTTTCTTTTTTGTTATTTGAGACAAATTCTCATTCTGTAGCTTAGGCTGGCTTCAAAGGTGTGTGGTCCTCCTGCCTCAGCCTCCCAAGTGCTGGGATTCCCAGTGTGTGCCACCATCCCGGGTTTTTGTTTGTTTGTTTTTTGAGTAGCAACTGCCTCCCAATTTGTCTCTGTGGTGCCAAAATTTCTTTCTTTTCATCATACAAAATGACATCTAGGTAATCTTCATCATATTGCTTATGCATTGAAGTCTCTATGATTATTCAAGTATCCTTAGCCCATAAGCTTCAACAGAGGGGTTTGGATACTGACAGCCTGGGACAGTGTTACATTGCAGAATGTGGTTATTTATATAGTGAATGCAGAGTGAATGTCTGCTAAGTCCATGGAGGTACATGGTAGAGAACTAGCTTAATTATATGAACTTTTTTTATTGCCTTAAAATTTCAGATAATACTTCAAAGACAAGGATTATAAACCAGAACACTTGCAGAGTCTAGAGAGATCACTCAACTATAGACTGTTACCATTCCTCTAGAACAGAGGTCCTCAGCTGGGGTTATTTGGCCCCATATACAATATGTGGCAAAGTCTGGAGACATTTCTAGTTGTTATACTTCAGAGGGAGGGGGTGCTACTGTCATCTAATAGGTAGACGACAGAGCTGCTGCTAAACATCCTGCAATGTGCAGGGCACCCTCCTCAAACAAACTAGATCTTATCCAGTATATGATTGAGAAACTGTCTTCTAGGATTAAATGAGAAAGTCCCTGTAGTTCTTCTTTCATCCACTATTCAACCTATATAATTAAAAGTGAAAACCCAAGAAAAAATTATAAGAGGAATGAGTCATAGGCTTAGGGGTAAAGTAATTTTGCTTTTGTCTTTGTCTTTGACCTTCAAAAAGTGAGAGAAGTTCCAAGAGAATCACTCAGAAATTTGAAATGGTTGCAAGGGGAAAAATGGCATCTCACACCCCTAGTTGGATGTCTGCTGAGCTGCAGATTTGTTCACTTGTGCACTTATTTGTTTTGAGTCTTGATGGGAGAAATCCTTAGAAGTACCTGCTACGCATTCTGAGAGAATTAGACTGTACATGCATTAAGAGACTGGCACTTAGCCCTGTCTGGAGGATTCTAAGCTTACAAAATTGAGTGGATTGATTCGTGTCAGCAGGGCAAGAGAGGAGGGAAGTATGAAGCAGATGGAACCTGTTGTGGTATGGATATGGAATGTCCCCCAAAGACTCATGCAGTGAAGACTTGATCCCCAGCTGGTGACATTACTGAGAGGTGGTTGTGTCATGAGGGCACTGACCTCATTGGTGGATTAATCTGTAACCGAATGGCTCTTCAGAGCTAGGGCCTACTTGGAAGAAGTAGGTCCCTGGGGGGCATGCCTTTGAAGGGTGGCTCTTGTTCCTATCCTCTTCCACTCTCATTCTATCTTTGGTTGTCATAAGGACAGCAGTCTCCTCTGCCATGTTATCCCCACCACGACGTTCTGCCTCACCACAACCTAAAAGCATTGGTGACAGCTGATCATGGACTGAAACCCTCTGGAAGAATGAGCCAAAATGAATCTTTCCCGGTTTAAGTTGTTTTTCTCAGGTATTTTGTCACAGTAACAGAAAGCTAATTAACACAGAACCTTCAACTTTTGTTTTGACAAGAATGCATGAGTGCTCTGTAAGCTAAGTAAGGACCTCAAAAGGTAATTGGGAGCAAGATATTTTGATGGAACCATGGAACCATGCCTATGAAAACAGCATTTCCAGGCAAGGAGTCCCAGCAGTGTAAAGTTGCAGGAGTGTTTGTTGGTAGAGGAGATGAACAGTGGGGGTTGCAAGAGGTCAACTGGACATTCTTTTATTTGCTTGAGGGCACTGTACAATAGGGAGGTTGGTGTAGTTTATAAAAGAGCTGCATATGCACTCCACAGAGAGCATAGTATTTGCTACAGTGAGAAAACAAATAGGTAGATCACAACACTTTGTGTTTCCCGCACACATGCATCTTTCTGAGTAGCAGTACGACAGGGGAGGAAGAGGATCAAGCAGCAACAGAGTGGAAATGAAGAGGCAAATAAAAAGAGGGAAGAAAAAATGAAAGAAAGGAACCATAGAAGTCCATTTTCCTCACAGAGGCTTCTAAGACTGGCTTTTGTACACACTGATGTGAGGATAGACTGAATTGGGTAGGAAATTGCATGTTTGGTATAGCTGCAACTGTATATCTGGAAGTGAATTCTTATTTACAAAACATGATTTTCTTTCTTTGTAAATGAAAGCAACCAGAAAGCTGAGGATAACACTCACAGTGTCATCATGATCAGAAAAGAGAACCAGCAGGGCATATTTGAAGAACCTGATTGGAGGGAAAAATGTTTCTGGTTTGTTTCACATAGAATTCAGACTATTAAAAAAATCAATTATATTAGCTTTTGTTGCACATATAATTGGGTTGATATTGTATATGTTAAGTATTTGTGTGTAATGAATTATTTAGTCCTTCCAATAATACCAAAAAGATAATGATTCTTCTCATTTAAAGATGAGGAAGAAAAGATTTGTAAATGTTAATGGTAACTTATGCTAAAACAGGTGCTAAATCTTTTTTAGGTTCTTATGCTTTAAAAGTTTCCTAAAATAGCTAATGATTCTGCAGAAAATAAAATTTCTGTTAATTTCGAGGAGTTCTGAGAATGGAATTTTAGACTATTAATAAAAATTACTTCTATGTAGAATTAACATAATTTAAGCAATAGCACAATCATGTTTGTTCTGCTTTTACCTCATAGCCACATGCTCCACAGTGATCTCCTAAAGTTTTGTCCTTATCTGATGGATTTGTATGTTCTTATTCTCTATAGCAATATTTCTACCAGTCAAACCATGCTATCCATGAGTATACTAGATAGATCTCCATTCTGAATTATTAAATATGCTGACAACTGAGTTGAGTAAGAGATCTGAGCTTTCTGAGTTACAATGAAAACATAGATAGGGAAGAAGAGCTCATGCACTCGCACACACTCGATGGTGTTTACTTTTCTCCTCCACTTATGCATATGAGCACATATGTGTTACCAGAGAGGTGCTATGGTGAAGCAAGTTAAGAATTAATTTCTCCTAGATCCTGCCATTTGTTTTCATTGTTTTGATTTTGAAACTCCTTGATGATCATACTTCCATGAGTTAAGACAATATTCCTATCTTTGTCTTTTACAAATACTATTGAAATGGTGATTAAATAAGAATGTATGTATCCAAGGAAGTGGTTAGATGGAAGTCAGTAATCATGTTTGATTCTCAAGTTTAAATACAGACTTTTATTTTTAAAACATTAACAAGAATACCACTATTTATGATTGTCTCCAGTGGAAAAATCAATACCTATAATTATGCAAACCCGTGCATTCTTGTTTTCTCTTTTATTTATTTTGACAAGTAAAAGTTATATATATATATATATATATATATATATATATATATATATATATGCTGGGATTTAGCTCAGTTGGTAGAGCACTGCACTGCAGTCTATGAGGCCCCGAGTTCAATTCCCAGCACCACAAAAATGGGAGAAGGGCCTAGCAATCCACTCCCAAGGCAACCCCGAAACAGCCATTGAAAACCCTATGAGGGTCACTATGAGTCGGATACTGACTCGACGACACCTAACAACAACAACTATATATATATATATATATATATATATATATGATATATGAAATGTTCAATATACTTTATGGAATAGCTGAACCAAGTTATTTTACCTATGCATTACTTCATATGATTTTTTTGTGCCATGAACACTTAAAAGCTACTCTTAGCAATTTTGAAATATACAATATATTGTTTTTAATTTTAGTTGCTGAGATGTATAATGGATCTCTTGAATTTTCTCCTTTTGTCTAGCTGAAACTTTATGTCCTTTGATCAACATCTTCCCAATTCCCCACAGCCTAGTTTCTCGTAAGCACTGTTCTACTTTATTTCTATGAGTCTGACTT
Source organism: Pedetes capensis (assembly GCA_007922755.1). Taxonomy (NCBI): domain Eukaryota; kingdom Metazoa; phylum Chordata; class Mammalia; order Rodentia; family Pedetidae; genus Pedetes; species Pedetes capensis. The sequence continues at coordinate 21,225 of VMDO01002591.1, read as the reverse complement.
TTTGTGTTCCAGATAGAGGTAGGATTATGTGGTATTTGTCTTTCTGTGCTCAGCTTATTTGACTTAACATAATGTTCTCCAAATTTGTGTATGTTGTCACATGACAAGATTTTTTTCAAGGCTGAATAGTATTCCATTGTGTATGTCTATATGTCACATTCTTCATTCATCTATTGATGGACATTTAGGTAGATTCCATATTTTGACTGTTGTGAATAATGCTGCAATGAACAATGGAAGTGCAGAGGTCCTTTGACATACCTATTTCAATTCCTTTGGATATATACTCAGTAATGGGATTTTTTGGATTATATTGGTAGTTCTTTTTAGTTTTTAGTTTTTCTTTCTTTTTTTATTTTTAAAGAAGAATCCATAGTGTTTGCTTTAGTGGCTCCACCAAACTACATTCCTGCCAACTGTGTACAGTGGTTCTCTTTTCTCCACATCCTTACCAACATTTATTATCTTTAACTTCTTATAAAAGTCATGTAAACAGGTGTTATAATGTCTTATTGTGGTTTTAATTTGCACTTCCCTGAATATAAGAGATATTGAGCATCTGGTCATATACTCATTGGCCATTTCTATGTCTTCTGGGAAATTTCTGTTCATTTACCTGTTTTTAATTAGGTTATTTGTTTTCTTTTGAGTTGTTTGAGTTCTCACATATTTTGGGTACTAACCTATTTATCACAAGTATAGTTTGCAAATATAATCTCTCATTCCATAGGTATTTCTCTTTACTCCATTAATTTGAAGCTTTTTTAGTTTGATGTTATGCTATTCGTCTATTCTGCTTTTGTTGCTATTGCTTTTATAGTCATGTCCAAAAACTCATTTGTCCAATGTTCTAGAGCAAACTCTAAGTTTTCTTCTAGTAGTTTTAAAGTTTTAACAGATCTCTGCATTCTTAAATGAAGCTTCCTCAGGGCACAGTGTTGTTTTGTTTTTTAATTATGATCATTCATTTGTGGCTTCATTTGCTCAATCATGCCTTCATGTTTGTTCTTGAGTTAATCATTTATTTTGATAAACTATTTATGAATTTGCTTAAGGAACATATGTCTATATAAGAAGAAACTCAGAATACATAGGATCCACGACTCATGATTTTGAGGAATTTGAAATTTCTATAACTTCTTAACAGGCAACTCTCTTTTGATTCCTGACTTCTACATTAGTGGGAAGCAACATCATCTATCCTGCTGCACAGACAGATGCTGGGCAATCACCTTGCTCTTTCCAAAGCTGGTCAATCACCAGCTTTCCAAAGCTGGTCATCAAGATAAGTTGATATCTTGAGATCCACATCCTTCTCAGTCACTTTACTGTGACCACCTTGATTCTGACCACAATCTTTTATTGCATACATTCTTTTTTTCTTTCTTTTTTGATTGGCAATTTTTAATGTATACCTTAGTAGGTCTCATTATGACATCTCCAGATCAATTGTATAGACTCTTATAAAAGCTTCTTAACTGGACACCTTGACATAAGTGTGTCCCATTTCTCATCCAATTTCCATAACATAGTATTTAGAAAATAAAGATTTTAAAGTGTTGATCCCTGTGTGAACTATTTTTAATAGCTTTTTACTATGTAGCCTTAAATCCCACAGTAGATGCATAAGCCCCCTCGTGACATTGTTCTGCTTTCCCCTGCAGCATCCCACCTGAGCACTCTTGTCATACATATGTTGTGCTCATAGATGAAGAGGATGACTGATTGTGAATCAAAGAGACATCCTTTTGCTGTGCATTTCTGTTGTTGTTAGGTGCCATCAAGTTGGATCTGACTCATACCAACTCTGTGTACAGCAGAACTAGACAATCCTTGACACTGCCATGCCTAGCATTATGGCAGTGCTTCTCTGCTATTCATAGGGTTTATTTCAGGGACTGTTTTGGGAATGGGCTGGCTTGTCCTCTCCCATTTTATGTGGTGCTGGGGATTGAATCCAGGGCCTCATGAGCACAGAGCAGCACTGTACTAACTGAGCTAAACCCTAACCTCTGTTACTAGTACTACCTTGAATATCCCTTCTGTATGCTTGTGACAGTTTCCCTCTCTTGCAATCTTTGCTTGGTTAGTTTTTAATCACTGTTAGTTTTTGAGTAAACATTACCTCCCATATGGACTGAATTGGATTTCTGTTTACATGGCCCCTGTATATCTGTACTTTCTCTGACATATCACTTATCACATATCCTAAGCTCTGGACTTTCATCTCCAAGAAGCAGGGACTCTGTGTACTGTTTTTTTTTTTTTAAACTGAAATAATAGTGTTTGAAACACAGTAGATGCTCAATAATACTTGCTAATTTAAGACATTTTTCTGTACCTAGTTTTTTTTGGGGGGAATTGAACCAAGGGCCTTGCACATAATTTGCAAATGCTCTACCATGGGTTGCACCCCTAGTCCATTTTTAAATAAAACATTTTATGTTGAGACAGGATCTCACTAAGTTACACAGGCTGCCTCTGGACTTGAACCTGTGATCCTCCTGTCTCTGCCTCCAAAGTTGCCTGGACTATAGGCATGAGCCACAGTGCTCACCTATACCTAGTATTTTTGTGGATTTCAAAGCTACATGAATAATTTTAGAGATTGATGGATAGATGTATACACAACATCACATGTACATACCTACAAAACCACAGCACACACACACACACACACACACACACACACACACACACACACACACACGAGCTTTTCTCCTGGTTTATACTTTAGGTACCATACTCTGGGAACTTAGGCAAAGTGCTATGCCTGCCTAAAAATTGGATTGATGAATGATTCTTTCCTTCATCAAGTGATTAATCCTGTGTGCCTGTGGTGATAAACCTCAGAAAATCCAGATAATCCTATAGAGTATTTAGAGGGAGTTGGAAACAGCTATAAATGCATATCAAACTGTCAAATACCATTATGATTTGGACAACTCTTCAGTCTTTTCCAAATTATATTAGCTGATCCTTTCTTCACCAAATCTTTCCAAGCCTTTTTCCATTTCCTCCTGCTCTTTTCTTTAATTTTTACCTTCTTGTTGTGTCTCTCTCAGCCTCTACCATTTCTCCCTTTTTCATCTTTCTTCTTCCTTTTCATTCATTTGTTTTTCAACACCTTTCCTTCCTGCCTTGATTTTCATCTCCAGGAATTCCAGGATCCTCTCTGTCATTATGTTCCCTTCTTTTTCTCTCATCTCCTTCCCTGTCTCATTTCATTTCCTTTTCAGTGGTGTTCTTCTGTCTTTTTCCTTTCTTCCCTCCCCTTGTACTCTCTTTTCTCCTTTGTATTCTGTCTCTTCTTCCACCCTCTGCTTTTAGTGGAGTCCTGCGAACATCTGCCTCTTTGTGAGCGCGCATGCCTGTGCACAGGAGGAGGTGCGTGGTGACCACAGTTGGCCTCAGCATCCTTCTCTGAGGCCTTGTTTATTCTAAATCAGCACCCATATGACTCACAAGCAGGGAAAGTAGCTGAAATTCTGCAGATAAGCAAATAATTCTTGGCAGTTTCAAAATGAAAGCAACTGCACTGCCAAAAGCCTTCTGTTTACCACACAAAACAAATGTTACTATTTCAATTCCAAGAAAGCATCTTAAAAGCATCCTTTCACAAGAACATTGTTCCAGCCTTTATGTCTAATTAGATGTAAAGGAAATCTTTTGTTATTTTTGTTACACAGTTTAGGCTTGGCTAATAACCAGAGATAAATAATAGTTTATCCCTGCTGGGTTCTGTAGCAACACTCTTCTGAATAAAATAATGCACGTGTGCAATACAAATCCTCTGAAAGGCCTTTCTTTTCTACGCTTATTTTTCTTTCATCCCCGTCTTGATTCCTTTCACCTCACAATAATCTTCCTTTTCAATTTTTTCTTTCTTTCTGTTTGGTCAGGATATTTGCAGCATGGTTTCCATAAATATTTTTGGGAAAACAGCCTAGATTTTTTTTCTATTCCACATTTTGTATGTTTTCAGCTAGAACCTGCTATGAGTCTATTGGCTTCTTTAATTGTAACTAAGCTATTCTGCTGAGATTGAATGGGACTAGGGCGGTAAGTAAAGGCATCAGAATAGGGAGGCGGTTGATTTATACAGTACTTGCTGAGTAAATTGCAGCAATGGGATTTTTTTTTCTTTTCCATCTGCATGATTTTCCCCCAACCCTTACCAAGGTAAAAAATCCTCGGCTGAGATTCCTTATTTAGCATGCTATTTATTTTCTTGTCTTACAGTTTTAATTTTATTTTTTGACACAAGCAACGCTGTCTGTCCACTCTGAACCCAGTCAATGTTGTTGGTTTTCTACCTACTTGTGTTTGCTGCTGCTCTGATATTAAACTATGGCAAGGACAGCTAATGTACAGCAAGTACCCCAAACCCTGGAACCTGAGGCCACCTGCCGCTGAGACAATGACTACATCTTATTTTAGCACTTGGAGAAAAGTCAACAGACGGGCTTTTGTTCTGACTTGACCAGACTTCCATTTGGCCTTGAGCAACTCCCTTGACTAACCTGCATCTTTAAGCCTTTATCTAGTTTACATAATCAGCGTTCTCATTATGAAATCAAATGAGATACTATGTCATATTTGAAGAGAAAATTTAAGTACTATTTTGGCATAACTTAAATATTCTGCTTCTATAAGGGAAAAAAAGGTACATATTTGACTCTGTCAATTACAAAATAAGTTGGTCTACAGTGGAATGAAAAACCTCCTTTTGAGAAAGAGGAGAACTAATAATTTATTATGTGCCATCCTCCATGATAGACCCTTATGGTGTCTTTATTATTTTCTCAGTAAAAATTGCCTGCTTTCTAGATGAGGAAACTAAAGGTGAAATAAATTTTGGAAACAGTTCATGAATGAATTGTACTCTAGAATTTTTTGGCTTCACACTCAATGCTTGTTTTCGTCCGTCCTTCCTTCCGTCCTTCTTTCCTTCCTTCCTTCTTTCCTTTCCTTGTTCCTTCCTCTTTTCTGTAGTGGAGAGGTGAACCCAGGGTCTCACACAAGTTAGGCAAGTGCTCTACTACTGAGCAATATCCCCAGCCCTTTTTATTTTATTTTATTTTTGCAGTACTTGGGGGTTGAACCCAAGGCCTTGAACTTATCTTGGAAGTACTCTACCACTGCACTGCACCCTCAGCCCCATTTTTATTTTTTATTTTGAGACAGGGCCTCACTACGTTGCACAGGCTGCCTCTGATCTAAAGCTTGAGATCCTCTTGCCTTGGCCTCCCAAGTCACGAGGATTATAGGCATGTGTCACCATATAGGCATGTGTCACCATATCTTTTTGATTTTTTGTTTTGAGGTAGGCTCTCACTAAATTTTGCAGACTGCCTCTGACCTTGAAATGATCAACATCCTGTATTAGACTTCCAGGTCATTAATATTTCAGGCATGCACCATGACACCCAGCTTTAATACGTTTTTGTATTATACCATCACTTATGTATTAGTGTATATTGTGCTGCTATAACAAGATACCACATATTGGGTAATTTTTAAAGAATAGAAATTTATTTCTCAAATTTGTGGAGTCAGAGAAATCCAAGATTAAGACACCTGCATGTTTGGGGTCTGGTTAGGGCCTGGTGTCTGCTTCCAAGATGGCAACTTCAATGCCACATTCTCCATAGAGGAGGAGCACTCCTTCCTCAAAGAAGATGGGAAGAGATCAAATGTACTTTTGTAAGCCCGTTTTATGGTGGACTTAATTCCTTTCATTTGGCCTCACATACTAATGTAATATTGTTACATTGGAGATTAGTTTTTGAACGCATGAATTTTAAGAGGACAAAGACTTTCAAACTACAGGGTCAGCTGTGAATAATTTCCTATTCATCTGCTAATTCTTTATTCCTACTATTTTGCTGCAGGGATGGGATTTAGCTCAGTTGGTAGAGCACTGCTCTGCAGTCTCTGAGGTTCTGGGTTTGATCCCAGCATGACAAAAATGGGAGAAGGATGTGGCAATTCCCCCAAAAAACCAGCCATTGAAAACCTGTGAGGGTCACTATGAGTTGGATACAACTCAATGGCACCTAAAAACAACAACAACTATTTTGTGGCTGTGCTTAATAAGTAGGATTAAACCATCAAAACAAATTTATTCAGCCATAGATCTCTACTTCTGTTTGCAATAGCCTATTAAACTGAGTTTATTTTTTCTTAGATCACCACTAAGTTGCCTTTCAATTGGGTGAATTAGTAAAGACAGTACTAGACACTGCAGGTTAATTTGATATTGCCTAATTATAAAGTATGTTTATTTTTGAAAGCCTGAATATTTGGTAATATTACCCAACAAAGTATAGTAGCCATGGAAATTTTCTTGTGGAAGCAATAATGATTTAAATAAAGAATCAATCTGAATTGGGTAATTTAAATCCATCTTAACTGAATCTTATCTTATAAACACATGGGGAAATTGCCCAATGGAAACAAAAATAATGTGGGAATTTAATGTTGTTTAAAGTGTGCTTGGTTAGGTAAGAAATGATGTATAAATTATCAGGTGTGGCAAAATATCTGAAAGCTGTTTATTATCATTGTGCATTCTTATTTCAGGTTTGGTGAGAGATTCCCAAAGTTGTCCTCCTTTGAAATCTGTGAATAAGATCGTGACCTCTTTAAATTGATAAGGGAGAAGGACCTGGCAGCCCACTCCCAAGAAACAATCAGCCATTGAAAACCATATGAATAGCAGAGAAGCACTGATACAGCACCAGGAATGGCAGTGTTGAGGAGTGTTTCATCTGTTGTACATTTGGTTGCTAGGAGTCAGACTTGATTTAATGGCACCTAACAACAAGAACAACAAATTGATGAAGTTGAATACCTCTAAGTAAATATCTTTTAAAACTTTTTCTTGGTGGTACTAAGAGCTTGAACCCAGGGCCTGCTACTTGCTAGGTGAGTGCTCTATGATTGAGCTATATCTCCAGCCACTTTATTATTTTTTATTTTTGAGACAAGGTCTTGCTAAATTGCACAGGCTGCCTCTGGCCTTGAATTTGTGATCTTCGTGCTTCAGCCACTTGAGTAGCTGGGATTACAGGCATGTACCATGGCATGTCTAGAAATAAATACTTCTGAATGTGATTTCTTTTTTCTTTTTTTGTTGTATTACAAGGGGGCAGTGGTGACTGTCTCCAATCTGGCATGCTTAGTGGGGCAAGGATTTTTGCTGTATTTACTACCTGGTTTCTCATTGGTTCTAGATGGGGACCTCTAGTTATTTGCTAATAATAATAAAAGAAGACATCAGAGTAGTAGTAACAGCAGCAACCGCCAGTAGTAGAAGCAGTAAGAGTACTGGAAGCTGCTACTACAGTAGCACCATCAGTGAGAATAGTAGCAAATATGCCCACTACTTTCTCTCATTTTTTCCTTTTTAAATTATTATTTTTTAAATTGACAGAAAAATTATATGTGTTTTTTATGTTCTACAGGATGTTCTGAAATATATATATATAGGTATATATATATATGTATACACACACACAAATATATATATACATATGTGTTTGTGTATGTGTATATATATACACACACACTGGGGTTTAGCATACACACACACACACTGGGGTTTAGCATATATATATGTGTATATATATGTATGTATGTGTGTATGTATATATATACATATGTATGTATGTGTGCATATATATATATATGTGTGTGTGTGTGTGTGTGTGTGTGTGTGTGTGTGTGCTGGGGTTTAGCTTAGTTGGTAGAGTGCTAGTTTGTGCTCTCTCAGTACCTGAGTTTGATCCTGGCACTACAAAAATAATGAGAGAAGGACATGGCAATCCACTCCTGAAGCAATCCCAAGGCAATCAGCCATTGAAAATCCTATGAACAGCAGAGAATCACTGACATTATGCTGGACATGGCAGTGTCGAGCAGTGTTTTGTCCTTCTGTACGTAAGGTCGCTATGAGTCAGACCCAGTTTGACTGCACCTAACAATAACTAAAGAATAACTAAATCTACTAAATCAAGCCAATTAACATATGCATTGACTCACATTATTATTTTTGTACTGAGAACATTTTACATGTACTCCAGGCATAAAAAGATAAATAGAACATGGTCAGACTTACATGTGGAATCTAATTCAATATCTCCTTTCATGATGACAGCTTCATACACAGGAGTGGATCTCTGCTGGTGAGATCTGTGGCTTTCTGCTTTCAGACTGTCAAAGGAATAATAAATATCCTGGATCAAGTTGGAATAATTAGGTGCTGTTTCTTGTTGTTGTTGTTAGGTGCCTTCGAGTCAGTATCTGACTCATAGCGACCCTCTGTACAACAGGGGAAACATGATTGTCAGTGCTTCTCTGCTGTTCATAGGGTTTTCAATGGCAGATTGATTTTTTGGGAGGGGGTTGCCAGGTCCTTCTCCCAAGCCTACAGCTTCTGGTGTTCTCAGCGGTCTCCCATCCAGGTACTAACCAGGCCCGACCCTGCTTAGCTTCCGAGATCTGACGGGATCGGATGCCACAGGGCTACAGCTCTTAGGCATCTGAAATTTGAAATGAATAGATTAAGCAGGAATGGGGGAGTGTGCCATTGATGCTGTGGCCCCTGAGTGACCTAATTGCTGTTTCCAAAGCATTGACTCTTCATTTCTTTTGCAAATGCCATTCAAATTCTCTGCCCTGCCCTCTATGTTTGAATTAACCAGTTGTTCATTTATTTGCAAGCAAAAACAATAACTATAATAATATAAATATTATTTAGCTTTTAGTGTAAGTGAATATTGGCTTAGTTTATATTCATGTTATATAATTTTCACAATAATCTTATGGAATGAATATTACTATTATTCCTATTTATTAGATTAGGAAACTGAGGCTAGGAGAAGCTAAGTAATTTAATTAAGATCAAACTTGCAATAATGATTAGGCCAAACTCAGCTTTCTTGTCCTAATGCTGATGATCTTGGCAGATATGCTAGGCTCACTTAGAGTAGTTTACACCAGCAAATGGCAAGTGTTGGCATTAGAAATGAAAGGGAGAGGTGGAAAGGGGGGAGATTTAACAAATCTTTTAAATTGCTGGGAAACACAGAATGGAAAATTTATATGAGCTACTGGAGAGAATTTCTTGACCATGAGGTTTGTAAGCAGGGGAATAAGTTACTGAGGGGATTTTAAAATTAAAAGCTATAATAAAATATTAAATAACTATTCATATGGAGCAGTTTATGTAGACTTTAATGTGAAGGCAGGGAATTGGAATTGAATTCAGCCTTGAAAAATGTTGTGGACTCTTACATGTATAAAAAATTTAATAGCTAGTAAAAAGGTTTTTTTCCTTCCCATAAGGAGATGCATGGGTTTTAATACTATAAATATCAAAATTATTTATTTTACTTGAAGCATCAATGATCAGAAGCAGTAGCTGATCATACAGACTGAGAGTAAATGAAAATTTAAATTCCTTTGCAAATATATGAATTGACATTAAATCATGCTGATAATTATTACTGTTTGAGAAATCATAGAAGCATCTCCCTAAAACTAAAGAGGAATAACTTCTTTTTCAATTTTCAAACAATAATATGGATTCTTAAAATTATAGATGAGTAACATTGATCTCAGTTTGCTTTAATACTTTAAGCGATATTGAAAAAATCTAGAAAAGACTGTAGTAATCTTCAGGAGATAACACAAATTCACTAAGAAAAACAAGCCTTTTATTCCATTTCCTGTTTGGGGGCCTGCTAAATTGGTAGCAAGTGAAAGCCAGCGATATCAGATATAATGATTAAAGATATATATACATATATATATACACACACACATATATATACATACATACATACATACATATATATGTATATATATATATCTCAAAACTTGTGAAAAATTGGGTTCAGGTTCATATATGAGTTCAATATGTTAAAATGTAGAGGGCTCAGCTTGGGTTTTGGCTTAAAATTTTAATCCTATGTGTAGATAAAGGAATGAATTAAATTTGTTTTCAATTTTTACGTGTAATAAAATAACACATGATACCAAAAAAAAGGCATTAAAAGCTGAATCCTAACCCAATTTTTCATTGGGTTTAGGCTCAGGTTTGGGTTCAGAAAAATTTTTAAAAATACTTGAACAGGTTCAGGGTCATGTTCTGTTTGAAGCCATGCTATGTACATATGGGATTTAAACCCTAACCCTAAGTGAACCTAAACAGTCTAATTTTTAATGTATCGAACTCACACCCCAACCTTAACCCAGTTGTTTACAACTTTGAATTCCTGAAAAAATGAAGTAGAAAATGGAAAAAATAAGACAATTTTATGAGTATCTGCAATGAATTATCAATTGTTTTCAATTTGAAGGGATATCTTAAACAGATTTCCACATAAAGTTGTTTAGTTACAACTTCACACTAAAAATGTTATCAAATACTATGGTTTGAAATGCTAGTTTTAACAAACAGTAAATATTCATGCCTGCAGCCCTTACCCTGTGGCATTGGATCCTGTCAGATCTCAGAAGCTAAGCAGGATCTGGCCTGGTTAGTACTTGGATGGAAGACTGCCTGCGAACACCAGGTGCTGTAGGCTTGGGAGAAGGCAACCCACTCCCAAAAAAATCATTTCACCATTGGAAACCCAATGTACAGCAGAGAAGCACTGAGAATAGTGTTTCCCCTGTTGTATATAGGGTCATTATGAGTCAGATACCGACTTGACGGCACCTAAGAACACAACAAATATTCATACTTGCATGATTTTCCCTCTTGCCCATTTACTTTTAACCTAAACTTTGTAAACTGATATATAATATAAATCAGGTAAGTGCCCAAATAACTAAATGAGTTTTATAAAGTGAACTCACCTTGTAACCAGAACATAGATCAAAAGAGAGAACATTAACAGAGCCTTAGAAGGCATTTATGCTTTACTTTTCCCATCACTATTGGACCCTAAGAAGTATCCTGGATTCTAATACCTTAGATGGGTTTTGTCTGTTTTTCAAGTTCATTTTAATGGAATAATATAGTTCGAATTGTTTTGTGCATGGATTATTTTGCTCAGCATTATGTTGTGAGATTCATCCATGGTGGTGCATGTAGCAATAGTCTGTAATGCCTCACTGCAGGATAGAACTTCATTGCATGAATGTTGCCATAATATTTTTAACTCATTCTACTATTGCTGGATGTTTCTTGGATTATTTCAAGTTTGGGGATTTTACGACTACTGCTGATATGAACATCCTGTAACATACATTATGTGAACATATATGTATACATAATTTCCATAGCATAGTCTAAGGAGAGAATTGCAGGACAAATGGGGTTTTCATCTTTTTAGTTTTAGTAGAAATAAAGAGTTTTCCCTGTGATTGTTACCGTTTATACTCCTACCAGAAGTGTATGAGAGGTTTAGTGACCCACATTTTGAACAGTATTTTATAATCTTCATCTTAGTCATTCTGAAGGTATTTCATAGCATTGATTGTTTTCTTATTTTACACTTTTCAAAACTGAGGTATAATACAAATACCATAGGAATCCTAAATGTGTAACTCGAGGTATTTTTTAGTATATTCCTATTACTGTGCAATGGTTGTTAAGTGCCATCAAGTCAGGTTTGACTCATAGTGAACCTATGTACAACAGAGCGAAACACTACCCAACATTATGCCATACCTTGAACTACTATTAGTGCTTCTTTGCTCTTCATAGGGTTTTCAGTGCTATTTGTTTTGGGAGTGGACTGCCAAGTCCTTCTCCCAAAGCTTATAGCATGCAATATTCCTAGGTGGCCTCCCATTCACATACTCACTAGAGTCAACCCTGCTTAGCTTCTGAGATCTGATGGGATTAGATGCCAAGATGATACAGCTGAATAATCTAATTCTGGAATATTTTTATCATCCCTGAAAGAAACTGTGTCCATTAGCAGTTACTCCTCATCTTTTTTTCCCCTACATCTTAGAAAACAATAAGGCACTTTCTATTTTTTTTAAGAACTTGAATATTTTTTATATTAATGAAATCATACAAGTTATAGCCTTTTGTGTCCAGCTTCTTTCCTTTAGTATCATGTTTTATTGTGGCAGAAATCAATACTCCATTCCTTTATCTATATAAGTAATATTTCATTGTAGGATCATACCACCCTGTATTTATTCATTCATCCATGGATGGACGTTTTATTTGTTTTCACTTTTGGTCATTATGAATAGAGCAGCTATAAACATTCATGTCCAAATTTTTTTTGTGAGCATGTTTTCAGTTATCCTAGGTGTATGCTAGAAGAATTACTGGTCATGTGGTCACTTTACTTTTAACATTTTAAGTAATTGTGAAACTGTTTTCCAACATGGCAGCATTCACATTCTTCCCATCAATGTATGAGGATTGCAATTCCTTGCATTTTCACCAATGATTTTACTTTTCCTTTTTTTTTGACTACAGCCATTCTAATGAGTGAGTCATACCAGTGTGGTATCTGATTGCATCAGATCTAGGAAGCTTAGCAGGGTCAGGCCTGGTTAGTACTTGGATGGGAGATCACCTGGGGAGACCAGATGCTGTAGGCTTAGGGGAGGGACCCAACAACCCACTCCTCCAAAACAATCAGCCATTGAAAACCCTATGAATAGCAAAGAAGCACTGACAATAGTGTTTTGTCTGTTGTACATAGGGTCACTATGAGTCAGACACTGACTCGACAGCACCTAACAACAAACAAAATAAGTGAGAACTGATATCCTTGTGATTTTTATTTATATTTTCCTAATAGCTGATAATGTTGAATATTTTCTTATGTGCTTATTTTCTATTTTCATATTTTATCTGGAGAAATGTCTGTTTAAATCCTTTGTCCATTTTTCATTGAGTTATCTGTCTTTTTATTATTGAACTGAAATTGGGTACTAGATCTTTATCAGATATATGATTTGTGAACATTTTATTCAATTTAAAAGTCAGCTCTTAACTTTACTGATAGTTCTTTTGCTGAACAAATGTTTTTAATTATGATAGAGTCTAATTTCTCAAATTTTAGTTTGGTTGCTCAGGCTGTTGGTATCATGTCTAAGAACACATTCCTAATCCAAGATTATGAAAAATAGCACCTATGTTTTTGTCTAAAAATTTTATGGTACATTTAGATATTTGATCTATACTGAGGTGATTTTTATATATAATATGAGATAGGATTCCAAGTTTCTTATTTTGCATATGGATATTTAGTTGTTTTAGCGTAATTTATTAAAAAGCCTGTTTCTTCCTTCATATCTTTAGTATTTGTGTTTCCTGACATCGAATACATGTATATTTATAACATTTATGTTCTTTTGATGAGCTTGCCCCTCTATCACTGAAAAGGGTTGGGGTTTAGCTGCTCTGCACCCTCTGAGAAACCAGGTTCAATCCCCAGCATGGCAAGAATGGGAGAAGGATGAGGCAATCCACTCCCTGAAGCAATCCCGAAATAGTAAGCCATTGCAAACCCTGTGAGGGTCGCTAGGAGTCAGATCCAATTTAAGGTCACCAAACAACAACAACAACAACAACATCACTGAAAAAATGACCTTCTCCTCTCATCACAATTTTTACTTGAAATATATTTTATCTGAAGTATTGGTATCCCTACTCTATTTTAGTTACTATTACCATGAGATATTTTCTTCAGTTCCCTCACTTTCAGCCTGTATGTTTCCTTAAAGCTAAAATGAGTCCCTTATAGACAAGCCATAGTTGGATATTAGTTTATACATATTCAACCACTCTAGGCTTTTAATTAGATAGTTTAAGCTATGTGAATTGAAGATTATTATTCATATGTAAGACTCACTCATGTAGTTTTTTTAACTTGCTTTTTGGTTGTTTTGTCAATCATTTCTTTTGTTCTTGTTATCTACTTTTGTGGTTTGGTGATTTCTGTGGTGCTGAGCTTTGATTTCATTCTCTTAATGTGCTATAGTTATTTGTGTTTTGTGATTAGCATGAGGTTTACATCTAATATCTTATAGTTATAATAGATCTTGTTAAACTGATAACTTAACTTTGCTCACATATAAATACTCTAGAAGTTTACCCTCATCTCATAACTTGTACTTTTGTTGTCTTTATTTACTAGTTTTTATATTTTATGTCCCCCACACATCTGTCAGTTTGCCACGCTGTGGAGACTTGGTGTTGTGATGAGGCTGAAAGCTATGTCACTGGTATTTCAGATACCAGCAGGGTCACCGCTGGTGAGCAGGTTTCAGCTGTGTTCCCAGACTAAGGCAGACTAGGGAGTAGGACTTGGTGAACCACTTCTGAAGCAACTAGCCATTGAAAACCTTATGAATAACAAAGAAACACTGTCAGATATAGTGCTGGAAAATGAGCCCCCCAGGTTGGAAGGCACTCAAAAGACTACTGGGGAAGAGTTGCCTCCTCAATAGTGTCTACTTTGATGAAGGAAATGGAGTAAAGCCCCAGGGACCTCCATTTGATGATGTAGCATGACTCAAAATGAGAAGAAACAACTTTTAGTATCCATTCATAATTGGAACATGGAATGTATGTAGTATGAATCTAGGAAAATTAGAAATCATTAAAAGAGAAATGGAGCACATAAACATTGACATCAGCACATAAACATCAGTGAGCTGAAATGGACTGCCATGGGTCATTTTGAGTCTGATAATCATATGGTCTACTACACTGGAAAGGACAAACAAAAGAGAAATGGGTTTGCATTCACCATCAAAAAAGACATCTCAAGATCTGTCCTGAAATACAATGTTGTCAATGATAGAATAATATCCATATACCTACAAGGAAGGCCAGTTAATATGATGATTCTTCAAATTTATGCACCCACCATTAAGGCCACAAATGAAGAAAGGAAAGATTTCTACCAGTTTCTGCAATCTGAAATAGATCAAACGTGCAATCAGGACATGCTGATAATTACTGGTGACTGGAATGCAAAGATGGAAACAACGAAGAATCCTCGGTATTTGGAAAATATAGTCTTGGTGACAGAAACAATGCTGGAGATCAAATGATAGGATTTTGTCAGACCAATGACCTTTTCATTGAGAATACATTTTTTCACCAACATAAACAGCAGCTGTATACATGGACTTAACCAGATGGAATATACAGGAACCAAACTGACTACATATGTGGAAAGAGATGATGGAAAAGCTCTATATCAAATGTCAGAACAAGACCAGGTGCTGATTGTGGATCAGACCATCAAATTTTCATGCAAGTTCAAACTGAAGCTGAAGAAAAATAGAGCAAGTATGTGAAAGCCATGGAATGACCTCGACTATATCTCACCTGAGTTAAGAGAACAGCTGAAGAACAGATTTAATGCACTAGACACAAATGATAGGAAATCAGACAAGTTGTGGCATGACATAAAAGATGTCATTTGAGAAGAAAGCAAAAGATTATCAAAAAGACAAGAAAAAAAGAAAAGACCAAATTGTATGTCAAAAGAGATGCAGGAACTTGCCCTTTAACTTCGAGCAGCTAAAGTAAAAGGAAGACATGATAAAGTTAAAGAACTAAACAGATTTCAAAAGGCAGCTTGAGAAAACAAAAAACAAATATTATAATGACATGTGCAAAGAGCTCCAGGCAGAAAACCAGAAAGGAAGAACACGCTCTGTGTTTCTCAAGCTTAAGGAAGTGAAGAAAAATTTTAAGCCTCAAGTGGCAATAATGAAAGATTCTACAGGGAAAATATTAAAAGATGCAGGAAACATAAAAAAAGAGGAAGGAATACACAGAGTTGTTATACAAAAAAGAATTGGTAGATGACCAACCATTTTGGGAGTTTGCATATGAAGAGGAACCAATGGTACTGAATAAAGAAGTGGAAGCTACCTTGAAAGAACTGGTGAAACAGAAGGCTCAGGAATTGATGGAATATAAGAGATGTTTCAACAAACAGATGCAGCACTGGAGGTGTTAACACATTTATACCAATAGTTTTGCAAAACAGCTACCTGGCCAACTGACTGGAAGAGATCCATATTTGTGCCTATTCCTAGAAAAGGGGATCCAACTGAACGGGGGAATGTGGAAACTATCAGACAATATCATTGATATCACACACAAGCACATTTTTACTAAAGATCATTCAAAAGCAACTGCAGCAGTATATAGACAGGGAATTACCAGAAAATCAAGTGGGATTCAGAAGAAGATGGGGAACCAGGAATATCATTGCTGATGTCAGATGGATATTAGCCAAAAGCAGAGAATATCAGAAAGATGTCTATGTTTTATTGACAATGCAAAGGCATTTAACTGTGCAGATAATAATAAATTATGGATAACACTTTGGAAAATGGGAATACCAGAGCACCTAGGGCTGGGATTTAGCTCAGTTGGTAGAACACCGCTCTGCAGTCTCTGAGGTCCCGAGTTCAATTCCCAGTACTGCAAAAATGGGAGAAGGATATGGCAATCCACTCCCAACCCAATCCCCAAACAATCAGCCATGGAAAACCCTATGAGGGTCGCTATGAGTCGGACATTGACTCAATGGCCCCTAACAACAACAACAACAGAGCACCTAATTGTACTCATGAGGAACATGAACCAAGAGGAAGTTGTTAGAATAGAGCAAGGAAACACTGCCTGGTTTAAAGGTGAGAAAGGTGCACATCAGGGCTGTATACTTTCACCATATCTCTTCAATTTATATGGTGAGCAAATAATCCAAGAAACTGGACTTTATGAGGAAGAACACTGTATCAGGATTGGAGGGAGACCCATTAACAGCTCTGCTTGCTGAAAGTGAAGAGGATTTAAAACGTTTACTCATGAGATCAAAGATCATAGCCTTCAGTATGGGTTGTGGCTAAACATCAACAAAACAAAAATCCTTACAACTGGGTCAGTATGCAACTTCACAGTAAATGGAGAAAAGATTGAGGTTGTCCATGATTTTGCTTTGCTTCGCTCTACAATCAACAATCACGGAAGGAGCATTCAAGAAATCAAAAAGCACATTGTATTGGGGAAAAGCTGTGGCAAAAGATCCCTTTAGAGTACTGAAAAGTAAAGATGTCACATTGAGGACAAAGGTGTGCCTAACTCATGCCATGGTATTTTCAGTCACATCATATGGTTGTGAAAGCTGGACATTGAACAAGGGAGACAGGAAAATGATGGTTTTGAATTATGGTACTGGAGATGTCTATTGAATATACCATGGACTGCCAAAAGAACCAACAGATCTGTCCTAGAAGAAGTGCAACCAGAGTGCTCATTGGAAGCAAGGATGGCTAGACTGCATCTTACATATTTGGGACATGTAGTCAGGAGAGACCAATCCCTGGAGAAAGACATCATGTTTGGGAGAGTGGCAGGTCAATGAACAAAAGGAAAACTCTCCAATAGATGGATTGACACAGTGTCTGCAACAATGGGCTTAACCATAAATAAGGTGGTGTGCCTGGCACAGAATCAGGAAGTGTTTTGATCTGCTGTACACAGGGTTGCTATGAGTCAGACTTGACTGAAGGGCACCAAGAACATATTTTATGTTCCTTAACAACTCAGTGTAGTTATGGTTATTTTTGACCATTTTGACTTTTAACCTTTAGACTGTAGGTTTGAAAGATGACAATCATAGTAATATCTTACTCTGAATTTGTCTATGTATTCACCTCTACCAATGAGTTTCATACTTTACTGTTTTTATGGCAGTAACTATGGTACTTTACCCCCATGTGTCTGTCAGCTTGTGCTATGGGGTCTTGTGTGTCGCTATGATGCTGAAAGCTATGCCACTGGTATTTCAGATACCAGCAGGGCCATTCATGGTGGACAGGTTTCAGTTGAGCTTCCAGACTAAAACAGACTAGTAAGAAGGACCCCACAGCCCACTCCAGAACAAAGTAGCCATTGAAAACCCTATGAATAGCAGAGGAGCACTGTCAAATATAGTGCCAGAAAATAAGCCACCCCAGGGTGGAAGACAAGAAATGACTAGAGAATAATAACCTCCTCAAAGTAGAAACAACCTTAATGACAGAGATGGAATAAAGCCTCTGGGACCTCCATTGACTGATGTGATGTGACTCAAATGAGAAGAAACATAGTGGCTGCAAAGTGGGCTCAAATACAAAAAAGTTGTTTGCATGGCATAATGTTGGATTGTGTTCCATCCTGCTATACTTACAGTCACACGAGTCAGATCTGACTCCAGGGCACCTGACAACTTCAGTTTTCATGTGTAGCACTCCCTTAAAGATTATTTATAGGACAGATCTGCTGTGATGATTTTTCTCAGCTTTTACTTGTCCTTTATTTCTGAACATCTTTTCTTGGTATAGTACTCTTGGCTAGAAGTTTTAGTTTTTTTCTTCTAGCAGTCTGAGTCCATCATCCCTTTCTCTTTTGGTCTATAAACATTTTGCTGAGAATTCCACCAATAATCTTATGGAGATTCCCTTTTATGACACTTGATACTATTATCTTGTTGCTTTGAAAATTTTCTTTGAATTAAACTTTTAACATTTGTCCTTGGAGAGGACTTGTTTTGCTTGAATGTATTTGGAAAACTTTGAATACACTGGATGTGGATGTACACATCTCTCCCAACATGTGACAAGTTTGCAGCATGTATTTTATTAAATAAGCTTTCTGTGCCTTTCTCTGTCTCTTCTCCCCTTGGGACTTCCATGACATGGATATTTGTTTGCTTAATGGTATTCTATAAGTCCCACAGACTTTATTCCATCATTTTCATTCCCCCCTCTCCACTGACTTGGTTATTTCAAAATAACTTTTATAAAGTTCAGAGGTTGTTTCTTCAACTTGAGCTAGTCTTCTGCTGAAGCTCTCAATTTCATTTTTATGTAATTAACTGAATTATTGAGCTCCAGGATTTCTGTAGAGTACTTTAAAAAGATACCAATATTTTTTTGAATTGTTCATTTAGATCATGAATTGTTTTCCTAATTTCATTTACCTCTCTACCTGTATGCTCTTGCATCTCAGTGAGTTTCCTTAAAATCATTATTTTGAA
Organism: Pedetes capensis; assembly: GCA_007922755.1. NCBI lineage: Eukaryota > Metazoa > Chordata > Mammalia > Rodentia > Pedetidae > Pedetes > Pedetes capensis. The sequence continues at coordinate 2,188 of VMDO01002591.1, read as the reverse complement.
TTATTTTTTAGACAATTTATAAGTTGCCAATTCTTTGGGGTCAGTTACTACAGAATTATTTTGTTCCTCTGGTAAGGTACTCTTTTGTTGCTTTCTCTTGTTATTTTTGTATCCCTGTGTTTATGTCTGCATCTGGTGAAGGAGTTACCCTCCTCAAATTTTATAGAGTTGCTCTCATAAAGACTTTGACATGCAGATAAATTCTAGGCTGTCAGCTGAGCAGACTACATTGGCTTTGGTTCCAGGTAGGTGCAAGCAGTATAGTCTCCATGCAGCTGCCACAGCTGTCACTAAAATCAGTGGTAACTGTGGGTCTTCATTGGTCAAGGCTGTAGTAATTTGTGGCAATGGCAACAGGGCAGGTTGTTAGAGTTCTCAGGGGAAGGGCTTTAGAGATCTCTACATTCTCATTTTTCTCCACACTGGAGAGACTCAGCTGAATAGATCTTTCTTGGTGTTAAGTCCGACATGGTCCGTGGATAGTCACAGTGATGGTGCTATATTCCAGGGGAGAAATGCTTGGAGTGGATGTGAAACCGGAGTCTTGGGCTCAGTATTTTGTTGAACTGCTGTGGCACCTGTGATATGGGTTCAAGTTCATTCTCTGAGGTAACAGGTGAATGCAGCTCTCTCGCCAAGCTGAAGACTGTGACTCAGACATTTTCTGGTCGCTTAGGCCTAGATGGCAGAAATGTAGCTTTGACCTGGGTCCTGAGGGTTGGAAAACTGCTCTGGAATTTTTCCAGGGAAAAAGAGAAGCTTCAGAGTCTTGGGGTTCAGGGAGCCTAGTGCAGCTACAATTCAGGTTCTAGGGTCAATAGGGAACAGTGGAAACTTGGCACCAGGAGAGGAGGTACCATATAGTGGTGAATTTGGACCTTAGAAATGTGGCCCAACCCTATGAGGTGGGAGGTTGTTGTTGTTGTTGTTAGGTGCTGTCAAGTCGGTATCCGACTCATAGCGACCCTCTGTACAACAGGGGAAACACTATTGTCAGTGCTTCTCTGCTATTCATAGAGTTTTCAATGGCAGATCGATTTTTGGGAGGGGGTTGCCAGGTCCTTCTCCCAAGCCTACAGCTTCTGGTGTTCCTAGGCGGTCTCCCATCCAGGTACTAACCAGGCCCGACCCTGCTTAGCTTCTGAGATCTGATGGGATCGGATGCCACAGGGCTATGGCTGCAGGCCCGAGGTGGGATGTAGTAGTACTGAAAACCTGGGTATGTCAGTTGCAGTTATAACTTGGGAACTAGAGGACAGAAACAGTACAAAAATTGTTCCATTCTGGGGAGATGGTATCCCTCAGCAGCTCAGACTCCAGAGGGATGGTCCAAGGAAGCAGAGTGTTGTAGCTGTTCTTCAAAGGGAAGAATAGTATAGCTCAGCAAAGGCTCTGTTTCCTTTGGGGGCAGGGCACCATACCTGCTCAGGCAGGACCGTGGTCTGGTATCAATGCCCTCAAGGAGCCAGGTTCCATGTGGGTTTTGACACCATAATCATAGCTGCTCCCCTTTGCTGAAATTCTGATTCCTGGGTACAAGGCACCAGATTTCAGAACCATTTATTTAAAAGGCTAACTTTTCTTTATTGCATCACCGCCTCATCTTTGTTATAAATAAGAGTATCTTATGGATCAGTTTCTGTACTATGTCTTCTGGCTGATACAATAATACACTACTTATTACTCTATTCTATTTCATCGGTCTTTTTCCATCCTTTTAGCAAGAGCACACTGTGTAAATTGCTATAACTTTATAATAAAGCTGGATATTTGTATAAACTATACAGTTTTATTCTCTTTCAACATCACCTGGGTTATTCTTGGTCCTTTATCTTCCATACACATTTTTGTATAAAGTTGTGTTGACAAACTTATTCCTGCAAAAAGAAACTTTCAGGATTTCTGATTTGAATTGCATTTTATAAAACTCAGCTTTCTAGTCCACAGGCATCTTACTTATTCTATTTATTTAGGCATTCTTTGATTTTTCTCATCTTTTGGATCTATTATGAATTTTATTTTATGCTATTGATAATGATATATTTTTAAATTCCAGTTTTTTACTGTTGTTAGCATATAGATATTTTAGGTAATTTTGCATATGGATCTTGTATTCAATAACCTTGCTCAATAATAAATTCTAATAGTTTGAGATTTCCTTTGGATTTTTTAAGAGCTTATAATTTAT
>VMDO01002590.1:50347-164010 GCA_007922755.1 Pedetes capensis | reverse complement strand
AAATATTCCTGAGAATGCATGATATTAATAATCTCAGAGCATTTTGCTTTATACTTCTGAATTTTCTTTACAGATAGCATTAAAAATTATGTACTCTTCTTATGTATCTTCTACTTTAAATTAAGGAAAATCTGTCTTCTGTTATTTGTTGCCAATTTCAATTTAAAGTAAATGTACTAATTACCTTAAGATATTATATATAATATATCTTTCCGAATTCCCAAATACTCAGCAGGTATCAGCACAATGAAAGCAGTTGTCATAAAAATAAAAATTATGGCTAAGCTATGTCATTATATTATTAGTAGGAGTGTTATTCAATACAGAAATAGCATGAATGTTACATATACATTTTCACATAGACCGAAGGAAGAATATATAGAAACAGACTTTATGAAAGATTTTAATTAAGCCATGAAGAGTCAAAAGTTTTATCTTAATTGTTTTATGTGTTATTTTAGTTTGGCTTAACATATCTGTATTTTTTTAAATGACACAATTTAAAAATTCAAATTATTCAGGTGCTATGATGCAACAAAAGTAGGGAAACTGTCATTTAACTTTTCCTTTCTTTTCTTAGCATGGACCTTCCTCAGTCTCACTTTCATTATATTACACCCCCATGAACAGGAGTTCCCCCTTATCTGCAGTTTTACTTTCCATGGTTGCAATTTTCCACACTGAACCACATTTTGAAATATCAAATAAAAATTCCAGAAATAAATAGAACACATTCACACATCCTTTATTATAGCATACTGTTACAACTATTTGGTTACTATTAGTTATTTTTACAAACCTCTTATTGTGCATAATAGATAAATTGAATTATACCATAGGTATGTATATATGGGAAAACCCCAATATATGTATAGTTTAGTACTAAGGTTCCAAGTATGTATGTATGTGTGTGTATTTGTGTGTGTGTGTATATATATACACACACATATATATATACAACATATACACACGTATATATACACACATATATACACATATATACACAACATATGTGTGTATATATACATATATGTGTGTGTATGTATATATATATATGTATATATATATATACAAACATGCATATATATATATGTGTGTGTATATATGTTGCTGTTGTTAGGTGCCGTCGAGTCAAGTCTGACTCTTGGCGACCCTACCTATGTACAGCAGATCAAAACACTTGAAGATTCTGTGCCAGGCAAACAATCTTATTTATGTTTAAGCCCATTGTTGCAGACACTGTGTCAATCAATCTGGTGGAGGGTTTTTCTCTTTTGCGTTGACCTACCACTCACCCAAACATGATGTCCTCCTCCAGGGAATGATCTCTCCTGACTACATGTCTGAAATATGTAAGACACAGTTCGGCCATTCTTGCTTCCAAGGAGCACTCTGGTTGCACTTCTTCTAGGACAGATTTATTGGTTCTTTTGGTAGTCCATGGTATATTCAATAGACGTCTCCAGCACCACAATTCAAAAGCATCAATTCTTTTTCTGTCTCTCTTATTCAATGTCCAGCTTTCACAACCATATGATGCCACTGAAAATACCATGGCATGAGTCATACGCACCTTCATCTTCAATGTGACATCTTTGCTTTTCAATACTCTAAAGAGATCTTTTGCCACAGCTTTTCCTAGAGCAATGCATCTTTTGATTTCTTGACTGCTGCTTCCACAGGTGTTGATTATAGAGCCAAGCAAAGCAAAATCTTGGACAACCTCAAACTTTTCTCCATTGATTGTGGAGTTGCGTGCTGACCCAGTTGTAAGGATTTTTGTTTTGTTGATGTTTAGTCGTAACCCATACTGAAGGCTATGATCTTTGATCTTCATCAGTAAATGTTTTAAATCCTCTTCACTTTCACCAAGTAGAGTTGTTTCATCTGCATAACGCAGGTTGTTAATGAGTCTTCCTCCAATCTTGATGCCACGTTCTTCCTCATAAAGTCCAGCTTCTCAGATTATTTAGTCAGTTTATAAGTTGAAGAGATAGGGTGAAAGTATATAGCCCTGATGCACACCTTTCTCAACTTTAAACCACTCAGTGCTTCCTTGTTCTATTTGAACAACTGCCTCCTGGTTCACGTACAGATTTCTCATGAGCACAATTAGGTGTTCTGGTATTCCCATTTTCTGAAGAGTTATCCATAATTTGTTATGCTCCACACAATCAAATGCTTTTGCATAGTCAATAAAACATAGATAGACATCTTTCTGATATTCTCTGCTTTCAGCTAATATCCACTTGACATCAGCAATGATGTCACTGTTTCCCCGCCCTCTTCTGAATCCCACTTGATTTTCCGGTAATTCCCTGTCTATATACTGCTGCAGTCACTTCTGAATGATCTTTAGTAGAATTTTGCTGGTGTGTGATATTAATGATATTGTCTGATACTTTGCGCATTCAGTTGGATCCCCTTTTTTGGGAATAGGCACAAATATGGATCTCTTCCAGTCAGTTGGCCAAGTAGCTGTTTTCCAAATCTGTTGGCATAAACATGTTAACACGTCCAGTGCTGCATCTGTTTGTTGAAACATCTCTACTGGTATCACATCAATTCCTGGAGCCTTGCGTTTCACCAGTTCCTTCAAGGCAGCTTCCACTTCATCCTTCAACACCATTGGTTCCTCTTCATATGCAACCTCTTGAAATGGTTGGTCATCTACCAATTCTTTCTTGTATAATGACTCTGTGTGTTCTTCCCATCTTCTTTTCATGTTTCCTGCATCATTTAATATTTTCCCTCTAGAATCTTTCATTACTGCCACTCAAGGCTTGAGTTTTTTCTTCACTTCCTAAAGCTTGATAAACAGAGCGTGTTCTTCCCTTTTGGTTTTCTGCCTCTGGCTCCTTGTACATGTCATTATAATATTTGTTTTTGTCTTCTCGAGCTTCCTTCTGAAATCTTCTGTTTAGTTCCTTAACTTCATCATCATTTAGTTCCTTAACTTCCTTTTCGTTTATCTGCTCCATGTTCCAAGGCAAGGTCCAGTGTCTTTTGACATGTAATTTGGTCTTTTCTTTTTTTCTTGTCTTTTTAAGAACTTTTTGCTTCCTTCTTGAATGATATCTTTTATGTCATGCCACAACTCTTCTGGTCTCCTGTCATTTGTGTCTAATGCATTAAACCTATTTTTGAGGTGGTCTCTGAACTCAGGTGGGAAATACTCAAGCTCATACCATGGCTCTCGTATACTTGTTCTAATTTTCTTCAGCTTCAGTTTGAACTTGCATATGAGAAGTTGATGGTCTGATCCACAGTCAGCACCTGGTCTTGTTTTGACATTTTGTACAGAGCTTTTCCATCGTATCTTTCCACATATGTAGTCAATTTGATTCCTGTGTGTTCTATCTGGTGAAGTCCAAGTGTACAGTCTCCGTTTATGATGTTGAAAAAGTATATTTGCAATGCAAAGCTCAGTGGTCTGACAAAATTCTATCATGCAATTTCCAGCTTCATTTCTGTCACCAAGACCATAGTTTCCAACTACTGCGCCTTCTTGTTTGTTTCCAACCTTTGCATTCCAGTCACCAGTCATTATCAGTATGTCTTGATTGCATGTCTGATCTATTTCAGATTGTAGAAGCTGATAAAAGTCTTCCCTTTCTTCATTTGTGGCCTTAGTGGTGGGTTCATAAATTTGAATAGTAGTCATATTAACTGGCCTTCCTTGTAGGCGTATGGATATTATTCTATCACTGACAACAATCTATTTCATGACAGATGTTGAAATGTCTTTTTTGATGATGAATGCAACCCCATTTCTCTTTAGTTGATCATTCCCAGAATAGTAGACCATATGATTGTCTGACTCAAAATGGCCTATGCCGGTCCATTTTAGCTCACTGATGCCTAGAATGTCAAGGTTTATGCGATCCATTTCTCTTTTAACAATTTCTAATTTTCCTAGATTCATACTATGTACATTCCATGTTCTAATTATTAATCGATGTTTACAGTTGTTTCTCCTCATTTTGAGTCGTGCCATATCAGCAAGTTGAGCACCTTGGGGCTTTACTCCATTTCCATCATCACCATAGACTCTACTTGGAGGAGGCAACTCTTCCCCAGTAGTCTTTGAGTGCCTTACAACCTGGGGGCCTCATTTTCCGGCACTATATCTGACAGTGTCTCTTTGGTATCCACAGGGTTTCAATGCCTAGTTGTTTCGGGAGTGGGTTGCCAGGTCCTACTCCCTAGTCTGTCTTAGTCTGGAAGCTCAGCTGAAAGCCTGTCCACCATGGGTAACCTTGCTCATGTCCAAGGTTACACTGGCAGGGCTCTCAGCCTCATTGCAACACACAAGCCCCCACAGTGCAGCAAACTGACAGACGTGTGTGGGATACACACACACACACACACACACACACACACACACACACGCGCACATTAGGTGCCCTAGAGTTGGATCCAACTCTTATTGACCCTGTGTACAACAGAACGAAAACACTCCCTAACATTGTGTCATGCTCAGAACTATGGTCAGTGCTTCTCTGCTATTCATGTGGTTTTCAATGGCAATTGTTTTAGGAGTGGGCTGCTAGGTCCTTCTCCCTAGCCTGCAGCATCTGGTATTCCCAAGTAGTCTCCCATCTAAGGACTAAATAGGTCAACCCTTCTTAGCTTCTGAGATCAGGGAGGATGGGATACCAGGGTGCTATATCTATCTATCATCTATCTATCTATCTGTCTATCTACCTATCTATATTATTTCTTGTCTTCTTCATTAATTATATATGATATAATTCATCACTACTGAATTTTAAGTAATATAAATGTAATAAAATATCCTATATTTAGTCTTATAATGCCCTCATTTTATTCATGTTTATAAAACAACATCTGTTTTGTTAACATTTTAAAGATATCTGCATTCAAATAGGCTAACAAATGTAATTTGACATTGCACATAGCTAAAATTAATAAATCTCAAAATGAATAACAGTAAGGCAAGGTGATATTTACATTGTTAAAATTACCTAAGTGATACATAATTCACTTTTAAGGATCTTTATGTGACAAAAAAAATACTTTCAGGCAATCACAGAACCCAGATATAAAAATGATCCATTTTTAATATACATGGCAAAAAAGTCACTCCAGAAGAAAATGTGTATTATAGTATTCAATAAGAACACAACCCAATAAATAAAGGATAATAGTAGTTCTGGACAGAAGAAATGATTTTACTTGAAACTTCAAATAAAAAGAAGCAATTAGAATATGATCAAAAGCAATGCCATTTTTTCAAGGTGTGTTTGATATATACACCTAAAAAATTGTTGCAATACTTATTTGCATTTGTGCAGTTTTATACTTGCCAACAGATTTTCACACACATTTAATTTTACTTTATTGCTACATTCTAGGATGGATATTTGAACCTCATTTTATAGTGTAGGTAAGTGAAACTCAAAGATTTTGAGTTCCGAAGATTAGTCAAGTAAAATAAAATGGAAGTTGGAGGCTGATTTCAAATTTTCTTAAGCCGAATATTCAAAGTCTTGATTTTGCAGATTCAGCTGAGCTTCTAGACTAAGACAAACTAGGGAGTAGGACCTGGCAGCCCACTCCTGAAACAGTTAGCCATTGAAATCCCTATGAACAGCAATGAAACACTGTCAAAGGCACTCAAAAGACTACTGGGGAAGAATTCCTTCCTCAAAGTAGAGCCTACCTTACTGACACAAATGGAGGGACTCCATTTGTGCTGACGTGGCTTTAAAAATCAATTAACAATTGAAATGTGGAATGTAATTAGTTTGAATCTAAGAAAATTTAGAAAACATTTAAAGGAAAATGGAGTGCATAAACATTCTAGGCATCAGTGAACTAAAATGGGCTGGCATGGACAATTTTGAATCAGATAATCATATGGTCTACTATGCTGGGAATGACAAATTAAATAGAAATGGGGTTGCATTTATCATCAAAAAAAGACATCTCAAGATCTTTTCTGAACTGCAGTGCTGTCAGTGATAGAATAGTATCCATATGCCTAGAATGAAGGCCAGTTAATATGACTATTATTCAAATTTACATACCCACCACTAAGTCTGCAAATGAAGATAAGGAAGATTTTTACCAGCTTCTGTAATCTGAAATAGATCAAACACTCAATCAGGACATACTGATAATTACTGGTGACTGAAATGCAAAAGTTGAAAACAAAGAAGAAGGCTCAGTAGTAAGAAATTGTGTCCTTGTTGACAGAAACAAGATCACATGCTTGAGATCACATGATAGAATTTTGTCAGAGCAATGACTTTTTCATTGCAAATACATTTTCTCACTAACACAAACACTAATTATACACATGGATTTCACCCAATATACAGAGAACATACAAGAACCAAATTGACTACATTGTGGAAAGAAAATGTAGAAACCCCAATATCAAATTTCAGAGCAAGACCAGGTGCTGATTGTGGATCAGAGCATCAACTGCTCATAGGTAGGTTCAAATTGAAACAGAACAAAATTAGAACAAATGTATGAGAGACAAGGTATGACCTTGAGTATATCCCATCTGAGTACAGAGACCACCTCAGGAACAAGTTTAGTGCATTAGACACTAATGAGCAAAGACCAAATGAGTTGTGGCATCACAACTTTCATAAGTAAAGCAAAAGTTTATTAAAAAGAAGAAAATAAAAGACCAAATTACATGTCAAAAGAGACTCTAAAATTTATCTTTGAATGTGGAGCAGCTAAAGTATAAGGAAGACATGATGAAGTTAAGCAAGTAAACAAAATATTTAAAAGGATAGCTCAAGAAGACAAAATCAAATATTTTAATGATATGGGCAATGAGCTGGAGACACAAAACCAAAAGGGAAGAACATGCTCTGGTTTCCTCAAGCTTAAGGAATTAAAGAAAAAATTGAAGTCTTGAGGGGCAAAAGTGAAAGATTATACAGGGAAAATAATAAATGATGCAGGAAATATCAAAAGAAGATGAAATACATAGGGTCATTGTACCAAGAAGAATTGGCAGATGACCAACCATTTCAAGAAGTTGCATATGACAGGGAACCAATGGTATTGAAAGACAGTGGAAGCTGCCTTGAAGAAATTGGTAAAACACAAGTCTCTAGGAATTGATGGAATACTAATAGAGAAGTTTCAACAAACAGATGTAGAACTGAAGGTACAAATGTGTTTATTCCAAGAGATTTGGAAAACAGTTACCCAAGTAGCTCACTGGAAGAGATCTATATTTGTGGTTATTCCCAGAAAGGGATCCAATCAAATGAGGAAACTATTGAACAATATCATTAATATCGCATGCAAACAAAATTTTACTGAAGATCATTCAAAAGTGATTGCAGCTATATATAGATAGGGGACTGCCAGAAAATCATGCCATATTCAGAAGAGGCTACGGTACCAGGGACATTGCTGCTGATGTCAGATGTATATTAGCCAAAAGCACAGAATACCAGAAAGGTGTCTATGTTTTATTGACTATACAAAAGGATTTGACTGTGTGAATCATAACACATTATGGATAACACTGGGAATAATGGGAATACCAGAACACCTAATTATACTCATGGAGAATCTGTACATGGACCAGGAGGCTGTAGTTCTAACAGAACAACAAGATGCTCCTTAGTTTGAAGTCAAGAGAGGAGGCAGGGAGTGGTGGTGCATGCCTGTAATCCCAGCCACTCAGGGACCAGAGGAAGGAGATCACAAGTTTGAGACCAGAGGCAGTCTGAGTAGTTTAGTGAGACCCTGTCTCAAAGAAGTAAAAAAAAAAAAAGGGGGGGGGGCTGAAGCTGAAGCTCAGTGGTACAGCACTTGCAAAGCATGCAAACACAAGGCCTGGGTTCAACCCCCAGTACCACAAAAAATAAATAAATAAATAAATAAATAAATAAAAATAAAAATCTGGTCAAGAAAGTTGTGCATCATGGTTCTGTCATTTCTCCATACCTATTCAATATCTAGGCTCAGCAAATAATCTGAGATGCTGGACTTTATGAAAAATATACCAGCATCAGGATTGGAGGAAGACTCATTAGCAACCTGTGTTACGCTGATGACAAAACTCTCTTTGCTGAAAGTGAAGAGTATTTGAAATATTTACTGATGAAGATTAAAGAATACAGCTCTCAGTATGGATTGCACTGCAACACCAACAAAACAGAAATCCATAAATTGGATCAGTAAGGAACTTCATGATAAATGGAGAAAAGATTGAGGTTGTTCAAAATTTTGTTTTACTTGGTTCTACAATCAGCACCCATGGAAGCAGCAGCCAAGAAATCTAAAGACACAGAGCTTTGGGAAAAGCTGTGGCAAAAAACTTCTTTAAAGTCCTGAAAAGTAAAGATGTCACATTGAAGTGAAAGTGCACCAGATTCATGCCATGGCATTTTCAATAGTATCATATGGGTGTGAAAGCTGGATATTGAATAAGGAAGACCAGAGAAGAACTGATAGTTTCAAATTATGGTGCTGGAGATGAACATTGAATAGAACATGGACTGTCAAAACAACCAGCAGATCTGTCCTATAAGAAGTGCAACTAGAGTGCTCTTTGGAAGGAAGGATTGCTAGACTGTGTCATACTTATTTTGGGCATGTAGCCAGGAGGGACCAATCCCTGGAGAAGGACATCATGTTTGAGACTGTATCAGGTCAACAAAACAAGGAAGACCCTCCACTGGATGGACTGACACAGTGTCAGCAACAAAATCTTAAATAAGATTGTGTGCTTGGCACAGAATCCGAGAGTGTTTTGTTCCACTATATATAAGGTTGCTATGAGTCAGACCTAACTTGATGGCCCCTAAAAAATACAACAACAACCTTAATAACTATTACATTCCATGTACATATACTCATAAGGAAGAAATAGCACAATATCTTGTCAGAACGAGGCTTTTGGAGTTCTCTCAATAATAATGATAAGCAATGTTTGAGTTCAAAGATATTCCAAGTAAATATTACCAAACTTTTCTAATGAAAGTAGAAATGACAGATGATACACAACATTCCACAGGTAGGGAAAAAATATCATCATCATTTTTAACAAAGTTAGAGAATGTAGCTTGCACATGTGATAACAATGAACTTCCTACAATTGGTCCCAGAATCAGAATAACATGACCACCCAATAACATACTGCTCTGGGCCACCATAAGCCTCATGGGCAGAACCTTTGCTTTTGAATTTCACCATATGAGCAGGATCACCTGACTTATACCAGCAAGCAAATTCTACAAAGGTGAAAGAAGTCAGGTTTACCACACTGGGGTTTTCTAATACTCACATATAGGTGAATGAGTAGGAAATATTTTAACTAGTGTGTTTCTGTTTTCAGCATGATGAATCTAACATATTCCCATCTGAGTGGTTTCTGTGGATTTCCTATTTTTTTCCATTGGAGTAAAGTTTATATCTCTCTGTCTTGTCTCTTTGTTGCACTGTTTCTCACAGAGTCTATTTCTAGACCACAATCTTAACTTCTCTCCAGTTTAGATTTTTGAAAACACTTTCAGAAAGTCAAAGTGTCAACATTTGCCAGAAAAGAGCATGTAAAACAAGCCAGGTGTGCTGGCATATACCTGTAATCCCAGTGACTCAGGAGGCAGAGGCAGGAGGTTAGCAGATACAAAACCAGAGGCAGCCTGCATAATTTAGCAAGACCTTATCTCAAGATAAAAAATTAAAAAGGGCCTGTGCTGTGGGAGCCACTCAGTGGCAGAGCATTTGCAAAGTATGCACAACAACACCCTGAGTTCAGCCTTCCATTACTGCAAAAAAAGAAAAGAAAAGAAAAGAAAATTAATAAAAAAGATAAAAAAAAGAATATATAAATCAATAATATTAAGGAAGGAATATAAAAGCCCTAACATCCAGGTAATTATTGGAATCTTCCATAAATCCTGGACCTGCACCTTCTACTGATATATTTTAAGAATAATGTATAAAGAAGAGTATACCTGATTTTTCCTACAATCTCATAAACAGATCTAAGGAAGAATATATGCAATTTATTAAAACAACTTCGATGAGAACTGACATCTCTCAATTAGGTCTAGTTTTGAATAGATTGTATATTTCCTTCCTCTCATTTGCTCCAGAAGTTGTAGATTTATGTTGGACTAATTAACTTTAGTCTCTAGTTTTGAATTTTTAATATAATAGAGAGTCTTATACCCTCCTCTTTATCTATATACTGGGATAGACAGATTTACTAGCTGCTGGCTCCAGCCTTCCCTACAGTTATATCTAGAATTCCTTGAATTTCTTAGTTAACCTCTGTGTTACTCTGAATGAACCTATACTACAGGATAGCCTTGTTTTTACCTTGGGTCCTTCCCTATAGGGCATTATCCTGATTCTTTGCCAATTCTATCCTACATATACACATTCATGTTTTAGGATGTCACAAGAAACATAACTAAATTAAAATATATTCAACAAACAATAAAGTGTTCCAAATTTTATTACTATTAAATTTAAATTTAATTAATGTTAAGTAAATATTAGCAAATGTTCTATAAAAATATCAGTGAGATTTCTGAGTGTTTATTTCCATAGGGAAATTGATAATTTTATACTAGTGTGGGAAAATAGAAAGTTATGCTAGGAGAATATGTGAGGTACTGGGGGTGGAATGGGAGGAATAATCCATACTCTCCTTAGAAATTTTGCTTCTGAGACAGAAAATGGGTCTGAATATTATTATACTAATCCAAACATACTAAGAATGTGTCCCTGGTGTCCTCTAGGAATCTTCAATTAATGCAGAATTGGTGGCCCCTCTCCAGATCTACTGAGTTAGCACCTGTATTTTAACAAAGTCCCCAAGTGCTTCAGATGCACATTAAAATTGAAGAATTGTGTTCATCTACAAAGACAATAGTTTGATGAACATTTGAGCACAAATCATGTTAGAAAAAGAAGTCTTATGGGAATATAGAAATTATTGCTTTGTCTTTGTTCTATATAGTGGAGAATCCACACCTGGAAAATGAGGTACAGATCTTCTCCTTCATTCACTTCAAGAACTAATTGAATTGAATGTCTGGAGAATAAAAAAAAACTTAAATATTTGAGAAAAAAAGAACCTCCATATATGGAAGGGCTAAAAGACCATTCAGTCTGCAAACAGGATGAATGAAAGATGAAGCAGCAGTGATCAAAGTTTATAAAAACCATCAAAGACATGGAGAGCATGTTCACAAATACTAGTGTCAGGAAACTGCCTATAATGGAAAAATATGTCTGTCTTATCCATTGACAAATGCATATTAAATGTCTGCTTCTAAAACAGAAGACCACCTGTTTGTAGTTATCAAGGGCTTTCCTCCAAACTAGGTTTAGTCAGGACTGAATCTCCACCAAGGGAGAGGAATAGGAAGGCAGAAGAAGCCAGACAGTGAGCTGGCTCTGTGTCAAATTCTCCTTCAGTTCACTCCCCATCACCAAACACCTCTCCTTTTTATTCGGCTTGACAATTACTTTTGCTGCCTGCCACTAGTGTCAGATTATTTAGCTGGGCTTGGACACTCTTTATTCCTCTGCTCACTGGCATAGATGTTCTCTTGATGTCTTTTACTTATCTGATTTCTGACTGACAACTGCCCACACCCTACAGCTTATCAGCCTCTGACATTCCTTCAGGTCACTTCAGCTCTTGCTGGCTGATGATCCAAGGTTATTAGAGGGCACTCCTTGGACATTGATGCACTGACTGCATTTTAAAAATGAGAAGTATCCCTCCATATAATAGTAAACTCTGAAATATTACACTATAGAACTATAACTAGGCTCAAGTAGTTTACATATCTATTATATGTTAAAGTCTATGGGAATAATTAAAGCATCTGAGCAGACTTAAATATTCCTGGTTAGTATGATGGAAGAACTTCAATTTAAAAAAAATCCTCAGTAGCCAGAGATAGAACAATGAGAAAATGAAGCATGTTCTCATCCAATATGACATCTATTTAGCTTAATTTTTAAATTATTAGCATTATGTATTTCTAATCCACCACTCAGTTGAGAAATTAGGGACAAAATGAAGTATCTCCTAATAAAGTAGCAGAATGTAAAATTAACACTCAAGAATCAGTAGCATTCCTTTACACCAATAACAAACAGCAATAGAAAAAAATTCAAAAGAATCCAATTCACAATAGCCCATGAAAAAATTAAATATTTAGGAATTGAAATAACCAAAGATCCTATAGACCTCTATAATGCAAGTTTCAAAACACTAAAGAAAGAAATTGCAAAAGATTCCAGAAGATGGATTGCTCATGGATTGGAAGAATTAATATTGCAAAAATGGCTATCATACTAGCAAAATCAATGTATAGATTCAATGAAATGCCTATCAAAATTCCAATAATGTTTCACAGAAATAGAAAAGGCAATCCTAAAATTCAGATGGAAGATCAAAAGACCTCAAAGAGCCAAAACAGTCCTAAGCAGCAAAGGAGTGCAGGAGGCATCACAATACCTGACTTCAGACTACTACAGAGCCATAGTGTCAAAAACAGCTTGGTACTGGCACAAAAATAGGTATGGAGGTGAATGGAATAGAACACCCAGATATACACAACTGTAGGCACCTGATCTTTGACAAAGGGGCTAAAGGTATACATTGGAGAAAAGATAGCCCTTTCAACATATGGTGCTAGGAAAACTGGATATCCATATGTAAACAAATGAAAGTAAATCCATTCTTCTCAACCTGTACAAGAGTCAACTTAAAATGTATCAGAGACCTCAACATAAAACTGGGAACCTTAAAAGCACTAGAAGAAAGGATAGGGAACACATTCCAACACATAGGCATAGGCAAGTACTTCCTTAATAAGACTCCAGTTACTAGGGAACTGCACCAAGAATTAGCCAATGGGATTATACAAAACTAAAAATCTTTTGTACACTAATGGAAACAATTAATAGAATAAAGGGAGATACCATAGAATGCCAGAAAACATGCATCCTACACATCTGACAGAGGATTAATTTGTAGGATATACAAAGAACTCAAGAAATTAAACACCAATTTCACAAATAGTCCAATAAGTAAGTGGGTAATGTAACTGAACAGTTTTTAATAGAAGAAAAAAATGGCCAATAAGCATATGAAAAAATGTCCAATATTTCTAGTCATCAGGGAAATGCAAATCAAAACTACACTGAGATTCCATCTCACGCCAGTAAGAATGGCCAAGATTAACAAAACAACAACAATAAATGCTGGCAAGGATGCAGAGAAAAAGGAACACTTTTACCCTGTTAGTGAGACTACAGATTAGTTGCCCCACAATGGAAATCAGTATGAGACCTTAAGAAACTAAAACTGGAACTACCATATGATCCAGCTATACCATTTCTAGGAAAATACCCAAAGGAATACACCTGCATTTCCATATTTAATGCAGCATTCTTCACAATTGCAAGAATATCCATCAACAGAGGGTTAGATTTAAAAATGTGATATATATACACAATGGAATATTATTCAGCAATAAATGAGTGAAATTATGTCATTTGCAGCAAAATGAAATGAACTAGAGAGCATTATTTTAAGAAAAATAACTCAGACTCAAAAAAAAATACATCATGTTCTCCATCAAATGTGGGAGCTAAATCTATGTTAAAGAAAAAATTATATATGTATGTATATACGTATTATATGTATGTATTATATGTATGTATTATATGTATTATATGTATTATATATGTATGTATATATATTATATACATATACATACATATATATTATATATGTATGTATGTATATATATGTATATATGTATATATACACATATATATGTACATATATACATATATATGTATATGTATATATACATATGTATGTACATATATGTGTGTATATATACATATATATACACACACATATATGTATATGTGTGTGTGTATATTCATATTTATCTAAGATTGAAAAATACAAGAGGGTCCAATATGAAGGAGGGAACTAGTGGGAAGGAGTGGACAATGGGAATGGGAAGTGGAGGGGGACACAATGTAGAGGGGTAAAAGTGAGAGAAACAATGAAAAATACAGTATGTAACTCAATGAAAAGGCAAAAAAAATATGGCATAATCCATAGTTGCATATGACTGTCATTACATGTTAACTAAAATTTTCATTTATTTTGTTCTGTAAAATGTTTAAAGAAATGAAAGTATAAGCAATCTAGATTTGATAGTTGCATAATGGATATATCAACTGAATTATCACTCTGCATCTCACCAAAGTATATAATTAAAATATTAACAAAAATATTTAGGTTGGTCTGGGGATCTGGGATTGCACCCACAGGTAGATCACTTGGAAAGTATGTGTGAGGCCTTCAAGTACTACAAAAAAAAGAAGGAATGTAAAAAAGAGAAAGGAAAAGGGAAAGACTGTGGAAAGGAGAAGGATGTATATGTATTTTACATATGTGTGCATATGTTAAATTTATCTAATCTTTGAATCTGTGATTCATAGTAATGCAAGTCAATTTGAATAAAGCAGAAAAAAGAAATATCTGTTAATATTTAGTTAGTTATTTTCTCAATTTTTTCTAAAAGAGTGGAAGGTAAGTTTCCATTTTCCATATACTCAATATTTTAGCATTCTTTAATGATGTTTACTTAAAGCAAATTCTCCTTTTTTTCATGATATGGAGACCAGATGGATTGACAAAAATGTACAGAAATCTGCAATATGATTTATTTATACAAGGGGATATTTATAGAATTGAATTTGTCGACTACTAAGGAATACAGTTCACAGAAAAAAAAATTTAACAGGAGAAAAATGGGAAACAAAGGAGACTACAATTTACTGGGTACCCATAACATTCAACATACAGTTGAATGTAGTATTCTTCTTTTAAAATATAATCAGGTAATAATACACCTATAATTTTAAATTTATGGCTAACATCTTTTAAGACAGAAAAAAGTTAAGTAATCAGTGCCTGTACCTTTCTAGTTTTGCACTGATTCCTGTATTAGTTGACTCCTGTATAGTAGAAAGGATAATTCTCCTTTCTGCCAGTATTAATCCATCCTCTACTTCCAGCCTCTATACAAGGAAGGCAAGAGTGATGAGAAATTGAAGATAATGGTTGTGAGGATTCATTTGGAGAGACTACTCAGTGCATCTGTCCCTTTTCATAGTACAGGGACAGGTTGGGTTCTCTCCTATGAAGCCAAGTGAACAGATCATGGAAATTGCTAGACAACTTGATAAATTCTCCCACAAGTTTGATAAAGAGTAAAGTGGTTTATTCATCCATGGAAACTCTACAAGACTGTGATTCTGCCTCCAAAGCCCAAGGTAGGCCCATCTGCTTAAAATAATAATTGAGAAATTTGGAATTTTAATAGGACACTAAGATTTTTAAGACTGGGAATAGAAGACCATCTACTAATTATCTGAAGCTATCTGGAAAAACTTGAGAGCTTAAATAATATTAATGGAGAATAAATAACATATAAGGGGTTGCAGTTATTCTGCTGCAAACCCTTATATGCTTCCTGTTATGCTACTAAGCCTAATTCACTTTATCAGCTAGGTTGCACACACAGTATCTCTAAATCAAGTAAATTTAAAATTATGTCTATCTTCACCTAGTCAATAACTGCACTTTTTATTATGCAAATCATGTCCCCTTCTAAATGAATTTATTGCAAATCTACCCACCTATCCTTCTGCCCAATTCCTTACCATTCCCCTCAAATAAGACTCTAGTCATATAGTAATGACACTATTCACAAATGTGCCTTAGTTATTTTTTTCTTTAATGTCTTGATTCTTAATTTGAAATCTGTACTTTGCCTCTTTTACCCAACTCACTTCAGCTGAATGTAAACTTTTTTTAGGCAAACTGTGAGGGTCCATGTGTCTTTCTTTGTGGAAGGGACAAAAAGTGACAGATAAATCACCATAGAAAGTAAGAAGCTAATGGGCTGGGTGCAGTGGTACATGCCTCTAACTCCAGTGACTCAGGAGACCATGATAGGAGGACTGCAAGTTCAAGGCCAAAGGCAGCCTCCACAACTTAGTGAGACCCTGACCCAAAATGAAAAAATTAAAAATGGACTGGAGATGCATCCAAGTGGTAGAATAATTTCCAAAATTACCTGGGATTCCTTGGGTTTGACCCCCAGTTATAGCTATAAAAACCAAACCAAACAAAACAAAAAAACCCAGCAGCAGCCAATGGCTATGGTAGGAAATATATACACATAGATATACATTTTATTAAAATGAAAAGCAATATTTGACAATTGTATAGTAGATGTAAAGAGTTTTAGAGAGTTGGACGAATGTATCACTGTTTCTGACTAGAGCATGTATTCTCAAAGGAGGGAAAAATAAATGGAAGTAGTGGGGTAGAGTGTTAGTTTTCAATCACTGTGATAAATACCTGAGACAAGCAACTTATAAAGAGAAAAGTTTATTTTGATTCTTAGTATCAGAATTTTCAGTCTGTGGTTGCTCAGCTCCATTGCTTTTGGGTAAGAGGAAGGCAGTGTATTATGGTATGAGATGTGGCATAGAAAATTACTCACATCATGGCTGCAAGGAGGCAAAAGGAAGGAAAAGAAAAGCCAGATACCCCAATATCTACTTCAATGCTCATGTGCCCAGTGACCTGACCTTCTAATAGTGTCACAGGCTGAGAATCCAACCATAACTAATTAACTCAGTTAATATAGGGCATCCAAACAATTTTTTCTTTAATGTCTTGATTCTTTGCATTGATTCCTGTATTAGTTGACTCCTGTATAATAGAAATGATAATTCTCCTTTCTGCCAGTATTAATCCGTCCCCTACTTCCAGTCTGGGCTGGGATTTAGCTCAGTTGGTAGAGCGCTGCTCTGCAGTCTCTGAGGTCCCGAGTTTGATTTCCAGCACAGCAAAAATGGGAGAAGGATGTGGCAACCCACTCCCAAGGCAATCCCGAAACAATCTGCCATTGAAAACCCTATGAGGGTAGCTATGAGTCGAACACGACTCGACGCACCTAACAACAACAACAACTTCCAGTCTATATAAGGAAGGCAAGAGTGGTGCTAGGTGCTTTTGATTTGGGTGCAACTCACAGCAACCCCATATCTAATTATCTCTCACCCACTGTTTCCTAAAGCATTATTGTCCATAGACATGATATAATGACCAAGACCAGAAAGTTAAACTAATACAATGTTAGTAAGTAAAGCTTTATTATAATTTCACAAACTTTCCCACAAGTGTCTTTTGTCTAAAATCCCCCATGTATTTAATTATTTCTCCTTAGGATTCTTTTTAACCTGGGGTAAATTTACTTCTAAGAATGACCATGCAATGTCTAGACACATTGTTGGTTACTAAAACTGGAGAAGTGCTCCTAGCCTCAATTGTGTAGCTGTTAATTAAACATCCAATAATGAAAAGGACAGTGACCCCACAGCACAGAATGACCCAGTGAATAGAAAATAATGTCTCAGTTGAGAATCTCCGAGTTGAAGCAGCAGTATATGCACACAATCTTGAAAGTATGAAAGATGTGTAGCAGTTTGAGAGAATACTTAGTTGTCCAAGATAAGAATGCATAACTAATATATTGGAAGGGGATAGCTCAATAAGCAATTATTTTGGAAATATACAGTCAGCTTTGGAAGAGATTTGAGCACAATGCAAATAGGTTTAAGTTTTATTTGTGTGATGAGTTAACATTTTTATCATTAGCAGTAGTAGTAGTAGTAGTATTTGTTGCTATTGGCCTTTTTTAGAGTGGCTGTCCAGTATCCAATGTCCCTCCTGATTTGGGGCCTTGCTATCACATGCAGTCTCTCTGATGAAGTGCAACTTTTCACACTACAGAAGCTGAAGGGAAATATTCCTTTCTCATCTTGTGCTAATGGTGCCCTGCAGCAGTGATAGCAATATCTGAGCCAGAATGTTCCTGCTAAAGTACAGTTATTATATTTGCTGGGAAGCCTTCCCAAATGACCTTTCTTCCATGTATTTTTCAAATTGAGTTCTCCAGCCTCCCATTAAGTCTGTCATTACATTCAATTTTCATTCCTGAAGAACTAGGATTGGTTTCTGAGCTTGCAGTCAAGAGCTTCAACTGACTCAAAGGGTCATGACCTAAGGTTTTTCTAGAAAGGACTGATAGTATTGTAACTCTGCATTAGGATGCTCACTCTGACATCAATTTATAGTGTGGATCGAAGAAAAGGTAGGATCAGAGGTTGTTGTTGTTGTTGTTAGGTGCCGTCGAGTCGGTATCCGACTCATAGCAGGGGAAACACTATTGTCAGTGCTTCTCTGCTGTTCATTGGGTTTTCAATGGCAGATTGATTTTTGGGAGGGGGTTGCCAGGTCCTTCTCCCAAGCCTACAGCTTCTGGTGTTCCCAGGCGGTCTCCCATCCAGGTACTAACCAGGCCTGACACCCTGCTTAGCTTCCGAGATCTGACGGGATCCGATGCCACAGGGCTATAGCAACTGCTCTGTCATCATTACTGGGTGGAAAATAAGAAAATGATAACTGTAAACTTACTATGGGGAAAAGATTGTATAATACTTCAATAGGACAGGAAAAATATTGACCTTTGGGAATATACAGAGGGATTAAAGTAGTAAGAATAAATATATTAAAGGTAGTTTTGACAGGACATAATGAATTATGAACTTGAACCACAACTGGGAAGGGAAAGAAAAAACACACAATATGATAGTGAAGATATAATTGGTCAGTTTTTAAGACTTGGTGATTGTCTGGGTGAGGTCACAAAACCCATAAAATAAAAGGGAACATAGCTTATGACTCTATAGAGAAGGGCCTGATTAGACCTGTGGTTCTACTATAGTGTAACAATGTTATGAGCCTGGAGGAGACATCTGGTTTTGATGTAGTCTCAAAAGTGAGAATTTGGAGAAATATAATTAGATATTTTTAGGAAATGTTATACTTGGAGCACCAGTAAAATAGTTCCTTATATCCTTAACATTTATTTTTGCTTGCTCTTTGTATAATGTTCATTCACATCTATGCAAATTACTAACCAGTAGAATAATTTAAATATAAAGATACAAAGTATATTTTTATTGATTGTAGTATACTATAGCATTTAAGGTAATTATATCAAAAGTTAACTTGTAAATATATACATAAAACAGTTGACTACACAAAAGGAATCCTAAGCAGGGTTTCCAAAAACTTTATAACTTTAGAACTATGTTATAAATAGGATATCAGCGTATATCTCAGCATACTTCAACACACTTATAAAATATAATGCAAGCTGTGGTATACATAGTTTAAGAAAAACAATGCAAACTTATAAAAAAAGGTATTTTTAATGCTTTTCAACATTTGGCTTACTCTTTTGATTAAGAAATCACCATGTTAATAGTAAGATGCAAGTATAATGGCTTCAAACCAAACTTCTTCTTTTCACGGTACACCTTTCTCATCCCTACCCAATTATGATGACATTAATGAATAGCAAAATAGCTCAGAAATCACATAGCAAAATAGCTCAGAAATCACATAGCAAAATAGCACAGAAACCAAAATAAGATAGTTGCCAAAATAAATTGACCACTCACATTAGCAATGTTACTCTAGAGGGAAATCAAAGGAGATAATCTGATTCAGGAAAAATCATTGTAATGAAAAATTATTTTATCAAAACTTCTAGGTAATTGTTGTTTTTATATTCCTGACACTATCATTCCTAGGAGGGAACAGCAGCTACAAAATTTGTAGCCAAGAAATATATTGTTCTGATTACATATAATACTAGGTAATGGATCTCAATGCTTAACTTCTCTCTGCCTTATTTAATGAAATGGATATATATTTATCAATTTCCCCTGGAACTTTAGATTTAGCTTTAATCATCTTTGTCAAAGGTAATGTCTAAAACCAAGAAATTCTCAGTCTTCCAAGATATTTTAATAAATTTTTTGCTGTCTGTAAATTTATAATTCCTCTTTTACTCACCCCATCCATAAAGATATCTTTATGCATACATATATCACCAAATTGGGCTGGGATTTAGCTCAGTGGGTAGAGCGCTGTGCTGCAGTCTCTGAGGTCCCGAGTTCAATTCCCAGCACCACAAAAATGGGAGAAGGGCTTGGCAATCCACTCCCAAGGCAATCCCGAAGCACTCAGCCATTGAAAACCCTATGAGGGTCGCTATGAGTCGGATACCGACTCAATGGCACCTAACAACAACAACAGCATATCACCAAATTAACCATAATTCAATTAAAATAGGCATGAACAACAAATGTATGATAGGTTTTTAGTCTTCCTTCCATATGGTTTCTTCTTAGCTGTGTTCTTAATCAAAAGTAATATAAAATGGAGCTTCTACAATATATCTTAAAGATGGGAAAGGGACAGATTCTCTTTTGCTTTAACAACATGCTTACTGAATCTATATGAAACTCTATGTTGGGTCCCTGTTCAGGCACCAACAATGTTGGGCCCCACGTTCGGGCACCAACTCTATGTGGGGCGTGCGCCTCCCGGTCTGGCCTGGAGGTTCGGACAAGCTGTGCCACCGCGCACACAGATACTAAATACAATTCACTCCGGACCCTCAGGTGAGAGGCGCAGACTCCTGTGGCCCTTGGGACCCCAGAAGAGACAGGAGAAAGGAAAAGCCTCAGGCGTTTTTGCCTTCCAGGGGCAAACACCTGTGTTGGTCATCTTGGTGGTCATGAGGAGACAGCTGTTGCTTTGTTGGTGATCAGACGGAGAGCAGGTTCTTTTCCTTGTTGAGGATTGCGATGGGAGAGCATTCTTTCCTCACTAAAGTTCCAGGGGAAAGCAGTGGGAGAGGTTTTTCCTCATCGGTGGTCCAGGCAGGAACAGGTGAGAAGGCACAGAAAGGGGTTCCAAAAGGGGGCCTAAAAAGGCCTAAAAAGGGTCGAGCTGCCGCATGGCAGCTCTTTATGTAGCTTGCCCACAGAATGACCTGAGCCAATCAGCTTTCAGTCCAATTGTCCAATCAGGAAGGGTTTTGTACAAATGTGCAACCAAGTTACTTTCATTTTCCCTAGATTTCTAACTTCCAAACCAGATATTCAAATGCCATTTTCCCAGTTTGGGAGTTTTTGCCAATTTCCTCCCAATTTTTCCCTACAGAAAGGTTATACATCTAGAAAATTAGTCTTTTGTATTAAAAAGATTAAGCTCATTCTGTCCTATGGTATTTACTTTTAGACTCCCCCAACATCCCTTAGCATCTTCCTCCAATTTCATATATTCATACCCCCACTGATAAGGAGTTATGAATGGGACAGAAAATGCTTGATAACACACAAGCTAGAGGCCAGGGACTAAGGAAAATAGGAACTTGTGACGGAAGCATAAATAAGAAAGAAGAAAGGAGGAAGAAACAAATAGGAGTAGGCAAAGAATTGGGTCCAAAAGGAATGCTCTCAATTGAACATAAGGAAATGGACACAGTTGCTTTGAGAATCTGGGATTAAGGCTGCTATGTCAGTGAATTTAGCCAGCAACAAATAGATTAGACTATCCTTCCACAGCATTGTAAATGTTGCCGCGTGGCTTTGAATATACAGTGATTTTGTTTGAAGAAAAATGATAATTTTCTACAAGATCTTGCTTATAATTAATATGTTGGTTGTAGGTTCCATTCCCTGGGACCATTACATTTTAGAGGTTACATTGCCTGACGTTATATGTGGCACAATATTTGGCTCTGCTTTCATCAAAATATGACATTTAACTAAACCTCAGAGAAAATACTATGACAACTAATGTGTTAGTACAAGGCATAAAAGAGTTTACCTAGTATTTGCCATTTACTTATCTATTAAACATTTAAAAAGTGTCAAATATTTGTCACCACACTCTCTGTTTCATCACTTTTTAAAATCACCATGACAAAATATCTGGCAGAAATAACTTAAGCTAGGCAAAAGTCCATCACGGTAGGGAGGCCATGGAGAAGAGCAGCCCCCATCATCATAGACAAGAAGCAGAGAGAGAAAGAATGCCTACAATTTGGGGCCTTCTCCTTTTTCCCCTTTTATTCCATCCAGGCCCTCAGCCTATGGGTAGGGGCCACCCACATTCAGGTTGGGTGTTTCCCTCTTAGTTAATCCTCTCTGGAAACACTCTCACATGCGGAAGTGTGCTGGACTAATCTCTTAGGTGCCTTTCAATTCAATCAAGTTGAGAATCAAGATCAATCATCACATTCCTTCAGAAGAATAGACCAAGGAAACTCAATTTGGTTCCCAACTACCAAGTAACAATATTATAAAGAATATATATATATATATAATTTACCAAGGGTAGTGCCCAAAAAACACCTGCAGGAAATAGCACAGAAAGAAATTTTCTTTAAAGGAAAGATCACCTCTTTAATAATATTTTGGAAGAAAGGTCACTTCCAGAGAAAGAAATTGGATCAACAGAGATAATGATTTGGTAAACTCAAGGAGATGTTAATCCACCCATTGTTATTTTGATGCCTTAGTAACTTCAGTCTCCCATAACATATACCATCAACTAGGTGGCTTATAAACAACAGAACTTCATTTTTCTCCATTCTGGAGGACAGAAGACCATCAACAAGATGCCATCATAGTCAGATTTTGGTGGGATTTGTGTCTGGATCACAAAATGACAACTTATTTTATCCTCATATAGTAGAAAAAGAAAGAAAATTCTCTGGAGTTCCTTTTGCATATGGTAGCCCTGCCCTTGAGGTTCTGTAAAGACTGAACTCCTGGAACACATGTTTCTTAGTGTTATGTATGTCATTAAGTTTAAAGTGAATACTTTGTGTGAAAAGTGAGAGTAAGGTTAAAAGTTCCGATTTTTCAATCATTCAATAAATAGTGATTAATATGCTTCTTAATATATTTTACAAGAATGATTAGAGACAAGAGAAGCATGGGATCAAGCATTTTAAAATTATAATCAGAAGCTAGTAGTCTAACTAAGGGAATATAATTTGTTTAAAATTCTCTTTTAGTTCTCACTAACAATGGAGTTAATTTAGATGACAGAAAAAGAGATCTAGAGTTTACTAACAAACTAAATGGAACAGTCTCATTTTATTTCTGAAATAAGGTGGGCATTCATGTCTTAGATAAAAGGCCTTCTCAAGGAACTATTTAGAGTAGGAGATTATTCACAAATCTTGTAATTATTCATGAAAGAGACCCAAGTACCAGGCCAGAGCCAGCGAAGTCCTTCTATAGAAAATTTTGCTACTTTAATTTCATTGTCCCTAGTCAGTCTTAGTCTGGAAACTATATAATCAACACTCATAGAAGCAGTAGTCAAGAAATCAAAAGATGTACTACATTGGGAAAAGTTCTTTCAAAAGGCCTCTTTTTAAAGTTTGGAAAAATAAAGATGCCACATTGAAGACAAAGGTGTGCCTAACTCATGCCATGGTATTTTCAGTTGCATCATATGCTTGTGAAAGATGGACATTGAATAAGGGAGAGAAGAAGAGAATTGATGCTTTTGAATTATAGTACTAGAGGTAAATATTGAAGATAACTTGGACTGCCAAAAGAACCAACACATCTATCCTAGTAGAAGTGGAGCAAGAATGCTCCTTGGAAGTAAGAATGGCTAGATTTCATCTTATGTATTTTGCACATGCTGTCAGGAAGGATTAATTCCTGGAGAAGGACATCATGTTTGGGGGAGTGGCAGGTAACAGGAAAAGAAAGGAAGGCCCTCAACTAGATGGACTCACACAGTGGCTACAATGGGCTTAAATATAAAAGCAATCGTGTGCCTGGCATAGAGTTGGGGAATGTTTCATTCTGTTGTACTCAGAATTGCTAGACTAAGCCAAATCAGTGAGAATTTTGACAATTCAAGGATAGTTTCATTAAATGTTCTAGAATACTTACTGAAACTCCAGACTATTTTAGCGCTAAAACTCCACCATATTTTTAGGTCTCTAAACTAAGTAGCTTAGAATTTGTGATGAAGGCAGTGATCACATCAAGCATTTTGTTCACTCCTAGGTGGTTTCACAAGCTTCCCCAAAATGCAGCAGATACTGGCTATTGTTATGCTCAACATAATAGACTTTGGTTATATCCTAACCTAGCTTATTTTCTGTTGTCAAGTATGTTGTTGTTGTCAGGGGCCATGGAGTCGAGTCTGACTCATAGAGACCCTCATAGTGTTTTCAATGGCTGACTGTTTAGGGATTGCCTTGGGAGTGGGTTGCCATGTCCTTCTTCCATTTTGCAGTGCTGGGAATCAAACTCAGGACCTGAGACTGCAGAGCAGCACTCTACCAACTGAGCTAAATCCCAGCCAGTTGTCAAGTATGCACATAGAATATTTGCAAGCTTCTCTTGAAGTTAGCTTGGGCGTCCATGGGATGAGTTTTGGGCCACTGAAGTGTGAATAGAAGTAATATTTGCCTTTCCTAATCATGTATAGTAAAATCTCCCACAAATATTCAACTAGAACTCTCTTCTCTGAGGGTGAAAAGAAAAGACTCTAAAATGGCAGAGATAATGTGATGAAAAGAGCTGGAATTCTTCAGTCACAATGTTGGAGGAAGACTTTACTCAGGAAGGACATCCAATCTATATTAGACTGCATTGTGAGTATAAAATGAAATTGAGTCTGTGTGTGTGTGCATGTGTGTGTGTGAGCATATAAAGGTGTGTGTGTATGTTAAGCCACTGTGGTTTAGGAGTTACTTGCTACAGAAATTAACATTAATTATCCTGTCTAATACAGACAAATTTTAAAACTACATCCCCAAGGTGGTCTGGCAACATTAGGAATCCTGGCTTATCCTTGTCTGAAATCCTTCAAAACAGACAAAAGTATGAACACTTACATACACATTAGGTCCCAGTTGTTCTGTCTTTACAATGACATAGTCTAAGCTTAGCAACACACTTGTGTTACCTGGTAGGCCACTTTAATAACAACAGTATTCCCACTAAGCTTAGAAAGTCTCCACTCATGAATGATGCAGAATTTTTTTTTTCTCAGCTTGTGAATGTCCTACTCTACCTGAATTCTGAATAAAGGAGACATTTTAAAAGCTGTGTACTATGGAGAAATGTTTCAATTGGTAAATATAAAAAAGTGCAGGTTAATTCCTTATCCCCAAGAGAGCCAAAAAATTAGAAAGATTTAATGGAGTACTGTTAAAATATGCTAAACAATTGCACTCACAGCAGAAAGGAGAAAAAAGCTATTCTAACCTGTGTGCACAATGCAACTAAAAATGACACTATTGGTATCAGTGTCCAAGTCTTGTGTTGAGGTGGAAGACTTGTTTTTTTGTTTGAGGGTTTGTTTAGAGTTTTTGCTAGGTGCCAGTGAGTTGGTTCTGACTCATAGCAATCATATGGTCAACACAGGAAATATTACCTGATGCTGTGCCATGCCCAGCACTATATCCATGCTTTCCTGCTATTCATAAGGTTTTCAATGGTTGACTATGTTTTGGGAGTGAGATACCAGGTTCTTATCCCAAATATACAGCACCCAATATTCCCAGGCAGTCTCCCATACAAGGACTAACAGGCCTGAACCTGTTTTGCTTCCAAGATGAGACTGGATTAGATGCCAGGGTGATATGGCTTGTTTAGAGAGAGAGAAATTTAATCACAACTGGGCAGTTAGAGCTAAGTAAATTGAAAATACAGAATTTTAAAAACTCATCGTATACCATTGTAACTATATAGAATTTATTTAATTATCATTTGACACTCATGCTGAATAACATTTAAAATCAAGGAGATTTTTCTCCAAGTGAGATGATAAAACAAAAACAGTAAAGATATTTCACAAAGACAATATATTAATCAAATAACTAAGAAGAAATTCCCTTTCAAAATTCTAGATCTGAATCATACCAGCCCTCAGTCAACACACTTCTGGAGTGTCCCCTTAGTGGTAACTGAGGTGTCATAAACACCAAAGCAATAAGCCAAATAACATATATGTTTAATATAGATATGAACCCAATAAAAATTAATTTAGGAATATGGTTTCATATGTTTTGAGTATATGTTTTATTTTAATTTTTAATAAAGGTGCCGCTTCTGCCATTCCTGGGAGTGTGGATTTTAGGATATATTATTACCTTTTCAAGTAATCTTATGCTAGTTTGGGAAAGGTACCAATAATAGCCCTTCAATTGTATGTATCTAAGATAATCTAGGGAGAACTGGTATTGTCCTTTAGTTCAGAAAAATTTATCATTTGCCTGCCATTCAGAGACAGAGCCTGAAGTCATCTAAATCAGCATGGAGATATTAATAAATTGTTGTTGTTGTTAGGTGCTGTAGGGTCTAACTCATAGTGACCCTCATAGCATTTTCAATGGCTGATTCTTTCAGGATTGTTTCAGGAGTGGATTGCACCAGCATTAACTGAGCAAAACCCTGGCCACAATTAATAAATAGCATATAGTTATATACATTTGAATTTATCTATAGCCAGACAGTGCACTGGAATTTAGGTCAGTTGGTAGAGCACTGCTCTGCACTTACTGTGGACCTGGCTTCAATCCCTAGCACTGAAAAAATGGGAGAATGATGTGTCAGTCTACTCAAGAATACAATCCTGAAAACAATTCATGAATGAAAACTCTATGAGGGTCACTATGTGTCCAACCAAACTCAACTATGAGTAGGACCCAACTCAATGGCACCTAACAACAATAACAACATAGCCAGACAATAATCATCTTTTAAACTTTGAACTTTTTTTACCCTGGTGGAAGTGCTGGAGATGGAACCAATGGCTATAAGCAAACATTTTATTATTGAGTTACAGTTCCAGCTCCTTTTCGTGAAATAAATAATAACTTAACTGGAATGTGGATGGCCTTTATGATAGGTTATTTGGGAAAAATAGCAGAGATTTTGAGAAAATTTCCTTTACACTTTTGGTACTGGGGGTTGAACCCAGGGCCTCACGCTTGCATGCTCTGAAGGTGCTGGACAACTGAGCTGCACCCTCAGCCCATTTTTCACTTTTTGAGACAGGGTCTCCCTAAGTTAGGCAGACTACATCTAGTCTCGAACGTGAGATGCTCCTGCCACCGCCTCTGGAGCCACTGGGATTATAGGCATGTGCCACTGCGCCCAGCACCTTTACACTATTGGTTTCCATTTTTCCTTCTTTTTTCTTAGGTGAACTCTTCTGTGAATGGAGAGCATCATATAATATATTGGAAAAAAACAAAACAAAGCAAAAACAAACAAACAAAACAAACAACAACAGCAACAACAAAAACTAAAGGACCAGCAAAGCATGTAGCTGATTTCCACTTTCTCCTGACCTTATACCCTGAGGAACTATGATGGAGTTACAGAGACATGGTTAGTAAACATTGACCCAATCTGCTTATTTTCCCTAGGTCT
The DNA here is from genome assembly GCA_007922755.1 of Pedetes capensis. Classification (NCBI taxonomy): domain Eukaryota; kingdom Metazoa; phylum Chordata; class Mammalia; order Rodentia; family Pedetidae; genus Pedetes; species Pedetes capensis. Next base: position 136,590 of record VMDO01002590.1, on the reverse strand, counting down.
TGACAACAAAATGATTTGGCAATGGAATTATCTTCAGACTAGAAAGAGTTTGCAATGACAGGACAGAGATTGATTTTCTCAATATGATCTCTTGTGGACTTTAGAGAATACACAATAAAGAAAAACTGGGGCATAAAATGAAATTCCCTAAATTCATAGGATGCTGTCTAAAAGCCATAGTGTTTTGATATTAAAAGGTACATAATTCTGTAAAGACCTCAAAGTTGGTGAAGCCAGACCTACTAGTTCCCCAAATTCTTTCTTAAGTTGCAACAACTTACAGTCATAAACTCCTTCTCTGCTGCTGGACATATGTTTTCAGTAGCCCTAACGTTATTGTGCCTTGCCCTCAGGAAGTGAAAGGCAAGTAAAGCTTGAATATTATTTTTAGACGTACTTGAACAAGTCTGGTATTTTTTCCTTCAAAATGGCATCCTCAGTACATTCTAAACTGAGCCTGACACGTAGGTAATCCCTTAGAGGTCTACCAGGCCTTTTATAAAGGAATCTTTCTTTATCATAAGGAGATATTTTTGCTAGAGGGTGGCAGTTTGGATGCTTAGCTTCAGAGCTGACTTACTTCCACTCCACTAGCTCTAATTCTTAGTATATTGTAGCTGTTAGCAAAATAGCTTTAGCAAGAAATAAGGAAATGCAATGAAGAACAGAATCATCAGGGGCAATAAAAATAACCTTTTGAGCTACTATTTATTTTTCACTGGGACTGAAAATACAAACTTTATCAATTTGTTCTCAAATCAATTTCCACTTAGATAACAGCATGAAAGAGACATGATGAAGCCATCTCTGTAAAACATCGTGATATCTTATTCCATGTATAAGTATTTTCCAGCATCATTGTTCAATACATAAAGTGAGCAAGTTGACACTTCAAGCCTTATTTGTTGTCATAAGCAAAACTGGAATGCATTTTCTTCACATCTTGTCACATCATTAACTTAGAGTACAATGTGGGGGATAGTTTACTGTTAAAAATAATGACATTGCAGTATTGATTCTTAGGCCAACCATGATAAAAAAAGAAAAAGAAAAAGAATTAGCACCATTTCTCACCTTTCTTTAAAGAAAAGAGATAAAGGGTTTGTGAGTGCAAATGGGCAACTGGAAAATGCTAGGCGGATCACATGGGCACACATTAGGTTTATCTTTCTACTCTATACAGCACTGAATATTGTCCTGCATTTATGCATGTTAATTGCCAACTTTAAAAAAATTTACCTAACCCCAACATTCTGTAAATTCAGACAGAAGAGATCAATAATAGCGACAACTAATAGGAAACAGAATACAAGTATAGTCAGTTACATGACATTAAGCCTCTTCTATTTTAATAGTTTTATATTATTTATCAGGTCTGGCTAATAGACTAAAATTTTTTTCTGGAAAGGCAATCATTGTTATTCAAGTGCACTTCTAAAAGAGAAAAAGTGTACAGTGAGGAAGAAATATTAAGAAGTACAGAAAATAAAACTTCCTATTTTTGGCAGCGAGCTGGGATTTAGCTCAGTGGGTAGAGCGCTGCGCTGCAGTCTCTGAGGACCCGAGTTCAATTCCCAGCACCACAAAAATGGGAGAAGGGCCTGGCAATCCACTCCCAAGGCAATCCCGAAGCACTCAGCCATTGAAAACCCAGCACAGCCTATTTAGCTCAGTGGGTAGAGCGCTGTGCTGCAGTCTCTGAAGTCCCGAGTTCAATTCCCAGCACCGCAAAAATGGGAGAAGGGCCTGGCAATCCACTCCCAAGGCAATCCCGAAACAGACATTGAAAACCCTATGAGGGTCACTATGAGTCGGATACCGACTCGACAGCACCTAACAAAAACAACAACAATTTTTGGCAGTTTAATAAATGCTCAAGCACAGAAATGTAGAATGCTTTACATCAACTGGAGATCTGTGGCTATTAAAAGGATTTGTCAATAGAAACAAAGCAAAGTTTAGGTGATGAATAGCTAACAACTGAATCTTTACTGTGAGGTCAGAAATATATAATGACGTTTCTATACTGTTTTTCTTTTTCTTTTTCATTTCTTTTGGTAAATAAATAAGGAAGCTTTGAAAAAAATCTTCATTATTAGACTCTGTAGTAGATTTTATTCTAGATTTAAAGTGTATATTATTTAGTTTATAATGATATTTCTGGGGCAAAGTTGTAGGGAATTATCTGGACACCCTTGAGGTGGACTGGGAGTGTGCCAGGGCTGAGGCCCACTCAGTTGGGGCTGAGGTCTGAGCCCTCCCCAGATCCTGCCCTGTTTCTGGCACATGGTTACCCTTAACCCAGGAATTTAGACTGGGACCTATTTGATTCCCTAAGAGCTAATCTACCTAAGTCCCAGCTCACCTTTCACCTGTGGTCTCTCCTTAACCTATTACCTCTCCCATCAAGTGATTTAAGATGGCCCTCAAACAGCCCAGCTCTGTTGTGGCCTTTTTCAGCCTGATTGGTCACCCAGAGCTATGCAATTAATTATTAAGGAGAGCTCAGTGATTGGTCCAGCCTGCAACTAACCCCCCAATCCTAAGTGCACTTTTCCTAGCCCTCACACCAAGAGCTGCTCCTCCTGGCACGAACTGCTATCTGATTGGTTGCACTCTGGTCCACACCCCCACCTAGGGTGTGTGTAAGCACACTACCCACAACCCCAAGCATCCATTCTTTTCTTTCTTCCCGACTGCCTTGACTCTGGTTGTTACATCCTACAACCGACTTCGCCACTTTGACCATCCAGATCTTCAATCAAACCACCAAGAGGCAAGACTCCGAGGTCAAGAAAGAAGACCTTGAGCAAGCCAAGAAGAGCTCTCAATCCCCACTCCAGGAAGGAAGTGAGAGGAGAAGATGACCAGTGAGAGGCAACATCACCGGACCTTCAGTATAGCCAGCAATGACATTAGAACTGTTTGTTAATCTGATACAGAGTTGTTATTCCATCACAGCAGCAGTAACCTGTGCTGTTGGCTAGAAAGTATTAGGCTCTCCTGCAAAGGAGCAGCTTAATAAAGTTCCTGTTTCTTTTACATAAGAGGCTCCCGAGGTCCTTCTTGGCACCACCAACCAGCTCTTGCCCACCCCCAAGGGCCCACAGAGTACTGGTGTTGTGGGGAAGCTCCATGGTCTTTTACCAGGCCAGAGAGGACCCCAACAAAAGTGATGTGTCCTCTTTATTCATACTGTCCTCATTACAACCCTGAACAGTACATGAAGCCTAGTTAAGGAAACTTAAACTAAATATAAATAATGCCTATGGGTTAAGGATAGCCTTTTTCAGAGAAATATTTTAAGCAAAGAACCCTATTTTATAGAATAAAACATTGACAATTTTAAAATCCATTAGTAAAGAAAAGTCATATATATATATGTATGTATGTATATATATATGTATATATATACACATATATATAATTCACTTTAACATTATATAGTCAATCAAACATAATAAGAGTCTAATTCTCCATATTGTACTACTTAAAGACAACCTTAATCTCAATTGCTCACAATTCTAGAGTACATGAAATTATAAGTCAGGGAACTATGATATAGTTAAACTTTGTCTAGAGTTATCTTCATTGTGGGCATGGTATAGTGTTGGGAAGTGTTTCATTCTGTTGTACATAGGGCCACTATGAATCAGACCTGACTCAGTGTTATCTAAAAATAATAGCTATCTTCTTCAGTTCCTAGTCTTCAGTGATTTGGAGCATTGTAGCCAGAGTTACATAACTTTGTGAATTAGCTCTTTGCAAGATTCTGGAACAATGGCTGACTATAGTCATGTTTAACATATGACAGTTTCATGGCAAAAGTAAATCTTATTTGTCCAACCATGTTTGTTCTAAGGGTGGTCTCTTTTCTTTGTAAGGCCCATTATCCCAAAATGACAAAGAACATAAATGTAGGGCCACATAGAAAGGCTTATTATTTTCCTGAACCCAGTGATAACATCTACCAGAGCTACTTAAGAAGAACTTGGACAAAGAAATGGAGAAGGGATCTCATAGGATTTTGGCTTATGCTGGCTGATTCTAAGAGGACCATGCAAGTGGGATTTCATTTTTCAGATGGATGCATTGAAGAGGTGGATCAATTTTGTAAATGAGTGTTTCCATAATCTCTGGTCAAGAAGGAGTAGAGCTGGGGGTGTCATTGGTAAGAAAGTAGCAATCAGAGAGTGGCTAAGATGAGGGACAGATAACACCCACTTCCAGACTTGGAGTAAAAGGGGAGCTTAAACAATGGCTTAGAACTCATCCTGATCAGTAAGATAGAGCAATAAGTTAGACAAGAGGTAGGGATGGATATATATATATATATATCCCACTAGGTAAATACTACCAACTGCAGAAAAAGTTTAAAGAGAGAGAAGGAATCAGGGTGGCAGGTCAGTGAGAGTATGCCACCAGAAATGTGGGGGGTTTGTTCTAGCAGGAAGAGAAAATTATCAGCTACACAGAGTGGCACCGCCAGGAAACTCACTAGCAATTCCTCCTGCATGTAGACTGCACAAAGAGTGGAGGGAGTCCAGGGGTCAATGAGATTGCAATCCAAAGTGGAGAAGAACTAGAGAAACCCCCATGGACAATCCCCCAACCCCCAGATCCCAGAGCACAGAGAGCATACAACCAGGAAAAGTTTCACGTGCGTGTCTGGAGCTCAGACCACCATGGAGTGCAACCCTGGCACCCCATCAACCTGCTGCCAATAAGACACTGGCAGAGCTTCCCATGGAGAGCAACTGGTAAGTCCCGGACACCAGGTGCAGCTGGCATCAGCAGCACAGCTGCCATTCCCCCTGCCCCCCACCCGCAGAGGTCCTGGCTGCACAGTTTGCAGTAGGAGCTCACATGGGAGGGCAGGCCTCAGATCCACCTGGTGTTACATGATGTCATCCTGCCCCCTGTAGCATGGGATTGGTGAGCGAGGGTGGCAGGGCTCAGGACACATGAGAGGGCAGAAAGCCTGGCATTGGGATCTGGCTTACATAGCCATCTGCTCCCGTAATTAGGGCTGTGCCCTCTGAACTGAGATCTCAGCCCACAAAGCTCTGTGGAGGAAGCAGAAGTCTCAGAAGGATAACAGGGGTAATGCCGCCTCTCTGATAACACAGCACACGCAGAGCACCCCACAGATTGGGTCTCCAAGAGCGCCCTGCAACCTGGTACAGGCTGAAAGGCTAGCAGCGGACTCTCTGCCATCATCCCTTGTCAGGGGGATGCTGTGCAGAAATGCCTCCCCACAGACTTGCCAGCTTTCAGCCAGAAAGGAAAGGGAAAATTCCTTTGCCTACATGAGAACTGAGAAATCTCAAAATAAAGCTGTCATCAATGCTCAGGAAATTTTACACAAGAGAAGAATGAAAATGGATCTATAGACAGAGGTACCAGTAGCGACACAGCTGAACAACAACATCTATGGCTTCCCCTGACAACAGCAGGCAGGAAGGAGAGATTGCAGATCACTGGGCAAGGACTCTCACCTAAGGGAAGTGAGGCAGGGCCCTCTCCGAGGGTTGATGACTGCTGCTGGTAGTATGGAAGATGGTTAAACTTGAGCTCTCTAGTATATCCTACTTCCTCATTTTCTTTTCTTTTATTTTTTTTTTGTGTGTGTGTGTATGCGTGGATTTTGTTGTTGTTTTTCTTTTTTTCCTTCATTGTTAGTTATCTTTCATGCTTTTGTGTGTGTGTGTGTATTTTTGTTCTTTTCTGTTCTGTCTTGGTTTTTCTACTTTTTTCACTGTTAGTCATGTCTGGTAGTTATTGTGTGTGTGTGTGTGTGTGTGTGTGTGTGTGTGTGTGTTGTTTTCTGTTCTGATTTGTTTTTTCTTCCTTTTTTCAGTTTGTTTTGACCAGCTTTTTTTTTTTTCTTTCTTCTTCATCTCCTCTCCCTCCCCCTCTCTCAGTACAGAAATACTGAGGGTTGCTGCCCTGGCCGCAAGTCCCAGTGGAACTACAAACTGAAGAGTGGGAAAGTGAGGAGTCGAGACTCCATGGAATGGAGAATAGTGATATGAGCTGATGGTTCCCTGAATATAGGAGAACTGGTCCAGAGCAAGGCACACCTGGGGTCAGGTAGGGCTGGTGATTGAGAGTAATAGTCCCACAGACTCTGTAACCTAAGACTCATGGTATAGAAAGTAGACCAATCAGGGGCTGAGAATACAGGGGATGGAGAGAAACTGAAAGGGACAGTATTGAATACAGAATCTGCAGCAGAACCTAGATATTGGGCACTGAGGCTACAAAGTAAAAGGCAGGGGAGTGAGAGAAAAATGCCCACAACTCATCATCACCCAAACTCAAAGGAATGCCAGAAGAATCTCTTTACACTCAGAGGAGATGGAAACTAACTCTCAGACCAAGTAATGGGCAAGCCTCAGCAAAAATAAATAAATAAATAAAAAATAAATAAATAAATAAATAAAATATACATATGTATGTATGTATATATATATATATATATGAAACATGAAAGAACACGCCAAATGTAAAGATCCCATAGACCAAAGCCTCTCAACAGACAAAATCAAGCAATCCCAATTTCTAGAGATGTCAGAACCAGAATTCAGAATTTTGATTGTAAATATGCTAAGAGACATCAGAGCTAACACCACTAGCACTCTTGCAATGTTAGAGAGGAAGCTATCTCACTTGAAATCTGTATTCTCCAAGGAGCTACTAAATATTAGAACAAATCAAACACCAATCCTTGAGATGCAGGGCAAGCTGAATGAAATCAGCACTTCAATAGAATCCTCGGCATCTTGATTGGATCAGGCTGAATAGAGGATCTCATATGCAGAAGAAGGGGTAGAAGATATTAGTTACACAAGCTAAGATGGAGGGAATGATGAAACAATATCAACAAGATCTCCAAGAGGTTTTAGACAAAATGAGATAAAAATCTAAGAATTCAAAGAGTTAATGAAGGAGCAAAAAGCTATACAAGAGAGTTAGGAAATTTATTCCAAGAAATATTAAATGAAAACTTCCCAATCCTAATGCAAGAGATGGATACCTATAAAACTGAACCATTCAGAACCCCACCCAGGGTAGGCCAAGACAGATGCTCCCCACAACATATTATTGTACAAATGCCTACCTCAGACAGCAGAGAAGCAGTTTTGAAAGCAGGGAGGGAAAAGCATGAACTGACTTAAAAAGGCAAATCCATTAAAATAACTGCAGGCTTCTCCACATCAACATTGAAGGCTAGAAAACTCTGGACACATATGATTCAAGTTCTAAAAAACAACTTCCAACCAAGAATATATTACCCAGCAAAGTTATCTTTCAAAATAGATGAGGAGGATAAAACATTCCATGATAGTGCCACATTCAAGTGATTCACAACCACCAAGCCAGCATTACAGAGGATCCTAAATCAACTACCATATATAGGGGAGATAAGACAACCCCACATAGAAGATAAAAGAAATGAGCAATTAACATAAGAGGAAATCGAGAAAGAAATATTATGAATATGAATCAAAAACCAGTAAAAAGCACGGACTGGATGCATAAGAATAAATACTTCTCAATCATTACTCTTAATGTAAATGGTCTTAATTCGCCAATTAAGAGACAACAATGGCCACTGGATGAAAAAACATAAGCCCTTGATATGTGCCATTCAAGAGACTCACCTAACCCATAAACACTGTAAAACATTGAGAAGTAAAGGCTGGAAAACAATGTAACAAGCAGGGGAAAAGCAAAAAAAGCAGGAGTCACGATACTAATTTCAGATAGATTAGACTCCAAAACTTGGTAGAAGGGACAAAGAAGGACACTACACATTATTAAAAGGAAAAACCAACCAGGAACTAATAATGATACTTAATATATATTCTCCAAATACATGGGGACCTAGCTTCATAAAATAAACTTTATGGGAAATAAAGCAATACATTGGACTAGATGCAATAACTGTGGGAGACTTCAATACCCCGCTTTCGCCAAGAGACAGATCATCAAAACCAAAAATCAACAGAGACACAATGTAATTTGCACCTTAGACCAACTGGAACTCACAAATAACTACAGAATATTCTGTCCATCTGATGCGGAACATACATCTTCTCAGCACCACATGGAACTTTCTCTAAGATAAACCACATTTTATTACACAAAATCACATCAATAAATACAAAAAAAGTAGAAATCATCCCCTTTAACTTGTCAGACCACAACAGAATAAAATTGGAACTCAAAAGCAAGAAAATATGAGAAATTTTAGAAATTCATGGGGAATAAATGATATACTGCTGAATGTTCAATGGGTTATTGAAGAAGTTAAAATGGAAATTAAAAAATTTCTGCAATCAAATGAGGATGAAGACACATCCTACCAAAACTTATGGGATATGGCAAAAGCAGTTCTAAGAGGGAATTTCATAGTATTGCATGCCTTTATCAATAAATTAGAGATAGGCCAAATAAATGACTTAATTTATTATTAGTCAAATAAATGATACATCTTAAGGCACTAGAAAGCCAACAACAAATCAATTCCAAAAGGAGCACTAATATAGAAATTATCAAAATTAAGGCAGAGATATGTCAATTAGAATCTAAAAAGATAATTCAGAGAATTAATGTGACAAAGAGCTGGTTCTTTGAAAAGATTAATAAGATAGACACTTCCCTAGCCAATCTCACCAAAAGGAAAAAAGAAAAGTTGTACATTAAAAATTACCAAAAGAAAAGAAAGTAGCAATCACTCCGAAGAAATAATTATTAGTAATTTTACAGCTGTGACGTTATCTTGGGGATGATTCCATTAGAAACAGGCTTTCTGTTATGTTTGACCCAATTCATAGGAAAATGTTACTTTAGAAAGAAAGGGGGGAGGGGGGAAACATAGAGGAGGGTAAGGGGTAACCTATATGAATAATGTTTATCAAATTGCATATATGAAAATTGTCACAATGAAAAGCATGTCAAAATGAATCACATTATGATGTACATTAAAAATTTCTAATAATAAAAAAAGAAACACTGAAATCTTATCATCAACAGGACTGAGTTTTACTTTCCACATTTGATTACTGCTCCAATGAAGTCCATGATGCAAATCTCAAATTCTTCTTTTATTGACTGGATCTGGGTATCTTATTTGTTTTAGTTTCCTGCTCAATTGTGCTATTTTCTGTTATTTCGAAACATCACACCCAAATCTCTGAATAACATTTGGCTGGGGATGCAATAGTTTTGAAAAGATCTCCCTCATGCTAATGGATATATGGGACCCTGCTGCCAAACTATTTCACCTTCCAGGACATCTGGCTGTTTTAATTGGAGCACATTTTAGATTTTATTTGTGTAAAGAGCACTGTTAAAATGGGAGAAGGATGTGGCAATCCACTCCCTGAAGCAATACTGAAACAATAGGCCATTGAAAACCCTGTGATAGTCATTATGAGTCTTTCCTGACTTGAGGACACCTAAAATCAAAGAAACTTCCTCAATTGTATGGCTACAGGAACTTTTTCTGATTTTCTGCCTCATCTTTTTGTTCTGTTGATCTCTTTTGTTCAACCAACAACTGGAGCCCAGTAGAAAGTTTAAAAATAATAAAAGAAAAAAAAATCAAACGGACAAAAGGTTGAAAAGTTTGGTTCAAAATGCAAATGTTTCCAGTCCAGTGTGGTGGTTCATGCCTGTAATACTAGCAACTTGGGAGGCAGAGGCAAGAGGATGGCAAGTTCAAGGCCAGAGACATCCTGCATAATTTAGGGAGATGCTGTCTCAAGACAGAATAAAAAAATAAAAAAGGAGTTGGAGGTGCAGCTTAGTGGTAGAGCTCTTACAAAGTATGTGCAAAGCCCTGGACTCAGCCCCTAAGAACTGAAAAAAAAAAAAAAAAATGATTCCAATTATTTTCGGTTCTGGCAATTGACAATTCATGCCATTCAAAATAACAATGAATAGTTTATAATTATTCATTTGCGTTAAAAATCAGGGGGAAAATGCATTTAAATTAACCTGAAATAACCACTGATGAAAAGAGAAGCATTCCTCCTTTGTTTCACAACTAAACCAAGATAGCTTGAGTTGGAGCCTTGCTAAACTATGAACAATGTGACACTGGAAAAAAAATATTTAATCTTTTTGTTTCTTGATTTACTTCCTCTGTAAGAACAGAGATGACAATAATTCTACCTCATAGGCTTCTTGATAAGTAAAGTGCACATTCTAACACATAGTACATTGTCCTTGTTTGTTTTTAAACAGGAGCAATTTCTAAGGATAATGTCATTAGAGAAAAAGATGACTGAAAGCAGCTATAAAATTATTATTAGAAAATTTTCTGGAACACATGGTTTAAAAGTTTTATGATTTATAGTTAAATGGTTTTTAAGTTAATGCTCTTGAACAGGGATATATATGGTGACAAGAATGAGAATAATTCAATAACGTAATTTCTGAGATAATATAACTAAGGTCTGTAGATATGAATAACAGTGATATTGTAGTGCTATCGCCATTCTTAAGTGCCATTGTTAGTTATGTCATTGTTTAAATCATTTAGGATTTTGCAATTTACATGTTCCTGGAGGCCTTAAAAGTAAGTGCATATTAAAAATCAAATGAATAAAAATAATGGCTACAGTCATTATTACCAAATATAACATGACTATTAAGCTAGCTTAGTAACTTTTAAACCTATACTTATATGTAAAAGGTGTTATTATTTTGCTTCCCTGAAACATTTGCCAACATCTTAAATCATTCACTCTTTCCTTAATGCATTACATAAAAATGTTGGAAGATTTTGCCACCCCATGGAGCAACAATTTAAATGAGACAATTTCTATCTACCTTATTTTTTTACTCCAAATATTGTACTGGGTACAAACATGTAAAACATCACTTTCTCAGAGAGATAAGGTGACAGTTTCCTGAACCTTGCTTAGCAACTCTTCAGTAGGACTGAACTCCTTCATCACTGCCTTCAATTTGTTTACACAATTTCATTTTCTTATCAGCCGGTTCAACACAGTCCCCAAACATCAGAACAGATGCCTTCTCTTGTGCTCTCTACGTTTATCGAACTCCAGCAAGCCTTCTTCACCTAAACATTCCTAAAAATGAACTTTAAATCTTTGCCTGAGGGGATTTTTTTTTTCTGCCTTCCAATTTTCCACTTCTGTAGTCTTCTCTTTTTTTGTACATATTCAGAAATGTGTGCAGCTGATAGGAACACATTTGGAAAGGTGTTGCCAAGGAGCCCCCTTGCTCTGCCTTTCCAGGTGGCTGCTCTAGTTTCATGGGTGTGTGGTCTGTTGTGGTGGTGTCTGCCTAACAAGGCAGTGGTGGTTATCTAATGTTTTAGGTTATCTTGTCGATTCCAACATCCAGTCTCTCTTTTTTTAATACTCCGTTCACCAAGGAGAGGAATTTTAAATAACAGTCACAGAAACTCTCCAATGTAGATGACATAAAAGGCACCTACTAAAGTAAATCATATCTTGGCAACTTAATGTCTAGCAGTAATGAGAAAATTTGAAGTCATTCCTAGGGACAATAGATCATACAGCTGCATCCTTAAGAGAGTTAAAGATAAAATGGAAAAAATACACTACCCATTAATGTAGGAAACAGCCATGAAAATAAAATATATGTGAACAAACAAAGATTTGAGCAGCTTAAAAACAGTGCTCTTAAAAAACTGGAAGCAATTTTAAGCATAGCAAAAAAAATTTTTTTTAAGTATACTTCAGCAATCTTTAAACCCAATTTCATCCCAGGCAAAGCCTGTGGCACACAGTGAGCATGTGGTTGCTAAGACAGGTGAAACTGAACCTCAAAAACAGGATTTGAAAATCACTTCTATTTGGCAATTTCCCTCTATGAAGTACAGGTGTTTTCTTTTATTCATGATCAGATGCTTCGGAAAATGGTTGATCACATCTAGAGAATGGATTTTTGATTCACAAGCTGTGATGTGATTTAAAGACATATTTATACATAACAAACTCAAAAAATACTGAATATTGAAGTTGGATGTCAACTTATTAATCCCACAAACACATTTGAAGAGGACAATAATTTTCCATTTTTTCCCACTTATTACCAAAGTAGAAGTTGTTCAAGTAGAAAATCTAGAAAACATGGATACACAAAAAATGAAAAATAAAAATTAACCAGCATTGCATCCTATAAATGAGTACTGCCAGCTTTATATTTTTGTGTGTTTATTTTTTATATTTTTACATGTTATTTTTGAATATTACATATTATATGACACTAAGAACAAGATGATATTTAATAGAAAAATGTTGACTTATTATATATACTATATTATAATTTGCAGGTTTTTCTTGAACAATGTCAAATAAATATTATCCATGTAATGAAATATTCTTCTATAAGAAAATTTCATGTGGCTCTTTAGTATTCCATAATTTATATTTGAAATTTACGAGATAACACATCTTAACAACTAACCTCAACCTAGTTTGTGAGCCTCAAATTTCTGTGGTGGTTCAAAATTTTAACCTTACAATTTAAAAAAAAATCTTATTTGGATGAAATTCTTATCACCTTCCAGGCTGTTTTTCCTTTCAGAGATGGGGTCTATGTATTGAGTGATGGTCTCCCATGTTTTATAAATGTATGTTGGGAACTGAGCAGTCTTCTTCTGCTGACTGCTGCTACCTGTATTCTCCCTGAATCTGGCCCCTGGTGCTGGGAGAGTTCATTGTTGCTTATGTCTTCAGTGTGGTTCCTGTGTTCCAGATTTAATGTGATCTGATGTTCATAATCTCTGACTCTACACTGGTCATAGCAATAATAATGTCAGTTGCCCCTAGTTTGGGGAATTTCCTCAGCCTTTCTCTTTTTGGCTTTTGTTAGTATCAAGCTCTAAACTCCCAAGAGGTTTTCTATCTAGTCATTTGGCTGAATTACTTCTGGCTCTGATTCCTCTCTCTCAGATTCACAAGAGCCCTATGTGTTAAGTTTCTATACCCTGATATCCTAGAACAACTGGCAGGAGAAAGAAGAGAGAGGAAACATGTCTTCCAAGCTTTCCAGCCTAAATGAAATGTACATTTTCTCAAACCCTCCTAGGAAGTATACATCAGTGAGTCTCTGCCTTTAGAAACTTCCACTCATGGAGCAGGCAATAGCTCTTTATTATAGGATCACCTCCCCTTTTGTGTCTAATTTTATGTATCAGCTTAGCTGGGCCTTGATGTCCAGATATTTGGTGTTCTGGATGTTTCAACAAAGATGGTTTTCAGATGATACTGGCATTTAGATGAATTTAACTTTAGTAAACCAGATTAAACTCCATAATATGCTTGGGCTGAGCCAAGCAGTAGAAAGCCCAAGCAGAATAAAGCACAACCTCCTTGGAACAAAGAATTCTGTACCAGTTCGTCTTTGGACTCGGGGGGCATCTCTTCCTGTGGTCAGTCTCTAGCCTACCAAGAAATTAACTCATTTAAAAATAATTTTTCCTGTTCCTCCTTCTTCTACTTCTCTCTCTCTCTCTCTCCCTCTCTCTCTCTCTCTCTCTCATCCTTGTGGACATGTCTGTTCCTCTCCATAGATAGATAGATAGATGATAGATAGATACATAGATACATAGATACATAGATAAATGTTGTTTTTGTTAGGTACCATTAAGTCAGTGTCCAACTAATAGCAACCTTACTTATAACACAGGAAACACTATTGTGCTTCTTGCTATTCATAGGGTTTTCAATGGCTGATTGATTTTTTGGAGTGGGTTGCTGGGTTCTTCTCCCAAGCCTACAGCACCTGTTTTTCCCAGGTGTCCTCTCATCCAAGTACTAACCAGGCCTGACTCTGTTTAGCTTCTGAGATCGAACAGGATTGGACACCACAGAAGTATGGCTGTAGGTAGATATATAGATATGTACACATTATCTCTGTGTTCTAACACACACACACACACACACACACACACACACACACACACAAATGCATACAACCTGTTGATTATTTTTCTCTATAGAACTCTCTTTTACAATCTCCCCAAAATTTTAAGAAATTATTTGCTCTCAATCTTTTCATAGAGAAGTGTCCTGGGAAGTAGATAGGTAATGAATATGGTATACTGGGCATGAGGGTACACACCTTTAATCCCAGAGACTCAGGATGGGGGCCAGAGGCAAGAGGATCACAAGTTTGAGACTAGAGGCAGCCTGCATAAATTAGTGGGACCCTGTCTGAAAATACAAAATAAAAAATGGATTGAGCTCCCACAAAAAAACATATTGTGAGGCCCCACATTCAGCTCTCCAGTATATTTAAAAAAGGTAATGACCATGACTTTTACTTTCCCTCTCTCTAGCTGGTTAAATGATTCTTCCCCTACCTCCCACCCCAAAAAGAGATGGGGGGAGAGTTGTACATATTTTAATATCTAGAGGTTATGAATATCACTTTATTTGAAAAACTGGTCTTTGCAGATATAATTAAAGTGAAGGTCTTTCCTATTAAGAGAGTGTGATTCTTAAGAGGAGATGATCCTGAGTTGTCCAAGTGGACTATAAACCTAATGGCAAGTGTCCATAAAAGAGAAAGACAAACGGAGATTTGAGACAGAGGAGAAGGAGGCAAAGTAACCATAGAGGCAAAGATTGTAGTGAGGTAGCCACAATGCCAAGAGCCACTAGAGGCAGGTTTTGGGTCTAACTCAAATCAACCCTATGTACAACAGAAGGAAACAGTACTCAACACTGTGCCATGCCTAGCATTATTCTCGGTGCTTCTCAACTATTAATATAGTTTTCAGTGGCAGATTGTTTTGGGAATGGGCTGCCAGGTCCTTCTCCCAAGCCTATAGCACCTGGTATTGCCATATGGTCTCCTATCAAAAGAGGACCAACCCTGCTTAGCTTCCAAGATCTGATGAAATTGCATGCCAGGTTGGTATGGCTATAGACATTCTTCTAAACCACAAAAAATAAATTATTGTTGGTGTAAGCTGCCATATTTATGATAAGTTGTTATGGCAGCTTCAAGACACTAAAACAGTCTGTTGTTTTATAATTAAGCTGTTATCTTAATTCTTTTCATTTTTTTCCCGTTATAAGCATTCTTTGTATAGAAAATGGAGGAAGTGATTTATAGGAATAGATTCTTTTGGAATATACTCCTATATGAATTATTATTCCCATACCCTCTATTCCACCTTGAAAACATAAACAATGACTAGCAACAGCCAGGCATGGTCGGGCAAGCTAGTAATCCCAGTGACTTGAGAAGCTGAGACAGAAAGATCGTAAGTTCAGTGCTTAAGACAGCCAGTGTAACTTAGTGAGACCCTGTCTCAAAATAAAAAGAAAAATTAAAAATAGGGTGTGAGTGCAGTCTAGTTGTAGAGCACTTGCAAAGGCTGTGCAAGACCCTGGTTTCAACTCCAAAGTAGTGCATAAAAACAAAACAAAACAAAACAGCTAGCAACATAGACTGGATATTGTTCTTAAAACCCCAAAGCTAAAGGCAGCATCATTTTACAATTTTGCTTCTCAACTAAAAATTATCTTCTGTTCCATGTACTTTCATTAGCTATTTTGTTATATGTTTCTTATGAAATGGAATGTTATGCTGATCATGTTTTTGGCTAAGTACAATCAGGATGGAAAAATTTAAATTTAAAATGCTGAGCGTAGACCCAGCAAAGCTTTTTCATCAGTAGCCTTCTTCCTAGTTTCCCTCCTTCTGATTCACGGTCTCATAAAAGTATAGCTGCTCAAGAAAGTATTAGGTGATAAATAGGCAGTAGGTAGAAAGGGAGTTCTGTAGTCATAGTGTTTGGATATTTTTTATCTTGTGACTACTCAACATGTTTTAAAGAATCTGTATTTTAATTTCCTTCAATATGACCACTGCTGTCCCTGTCAAAGTTCAAATACAGTTTCTAAGTCTTCCTTGCAGATAGAAAGTTGGCATTTGCTTAGGCTCTTGTGATCAGATGTACTTATGCAATCACTTTAAAAAGGAGAATAGAATTGCACAGAATTAACCTTTTGCAGAGCTTAGCAGTAGAGATACAGTGTGCCTGGACCACTTGTCAAACAATTTCTGACATGTAGTATAAATTATCATTGGTATGAACTGCATCTTTGTGGTAAAAGTTGGGATGTTTATCCATTGCAGTGTATATAATTATTGATGCTCAAATTTTGGTGCTTTGGCTTGCTGAGTGCTTTGAACTAAAGAACATCAGAGGGCTTCAAGTGCAACCTCAGAAACAAGTTCTCCTTGACCTGTGCCTAGCCTTTGGTCTCTTGCTCCTCCTTCTCCCCCAGAATACAAGGAGGGGCTTTTTCTGAACTTCTCTTATCTGTCAAAAGATAGATTCTCCAAGAGATTTCAATTGTCCCAACTGCTTTGTCTGGGAAGCTCATCTACCAGAAAGGGTTAACTGTACCCTAAAAGAAGAGGCTGAGGTACCACCCTTCCACCTCACCCAGACAGACTTTGTCCCAGGATAACACCTGTTCTTCTGAGGCCAGCTCAGAAACAACTTTATTACCTGAGAGACTTTACCTACATCACAAGACATTTAATCACCTACTTTTCTTTCACTCACCTTCTCCTAACTTATTGCCATTTATTCCCCAGTAGTTGCAGATCCCTGTTATTTCTAGAAGCTCAGGATGACACATAAGCTTCAATCATCTAGATCTTCTAGTTTCATATTCTGAGGGTCTTTGTCCACATACTCACCATTCAAAAATTTTTTTCTTCTGTGGCTGTCTACTGTCCATTTATTTCATAGATTAATTATTGAGGGCAAAAACAAAGTTTTCTGTCCCCAATATAAAACTGGCTTTCAGGCATTCCTATAGAGTTAATTATTTGCTTTATATTTTAAAATAATTACTTTTCTCCTTAAACTAGAGTGGTTTCTTTTTCATGTGTGTGATAAAGACCATTGAACAAGAGCACATCAAATAATTTTGAGAAACTCTGTGTTAAATTTCTTATGCAGGTTTATTAAAGACAACTTTAGGATATTAATGAGCATTTTTCATTTCCAAGAGGATGTAGTATGATATTCTTCCTCAAACATATTTGACAGTAATGTACTAGCTCTGAGGAAATTTACATAGCCCTATGTTCCAAGGAGAGTCTAGGATTTAGCTCAGTGGGTAGAGCACTGCTCTGCAGTCTCTGAGGTCCTGAGTTTGATTCCCAGCACTGTAAAAGTGGGAGAAAGATGTAGCAATCCACTCCCAAGGCAATCCCAAAACAGCCATTGAAAACCCTATGAGGGCCACTATGAGTCAAACACAACTGGACAGCACCTAACAACAACAACAGGTTCCAAGGCCTACAGCCATAGCCCTGTGGCACCCAATCCCCTCAGATCTTGGAAGCTAAGCAGGGTCCTGCCTGGTTAGTACTTGATGAGAGACTGCCTAGGAACACCAGGTGCTGTAGGATTGGGAGAAGGACCCAACAATGCACTCCTATAAAACAATCTGCCATTGAAAGCCCTATGAATAGCACAGAAGCACAACAAAAGTGTTTTGCCTGTGGTGCATAGGGTTGCTATGAGTTGGTCATAGACTGAATGGCACCTAAAAACAACATGTTCCAAGGGTCTGCAGCAATAGCATCCTAACATCCAATCCTGTCTGATCTCAGAAGCTAATCAGGGTCAGCCTTGTTAGTCCTTGGATGGGAGACTGCCTGGGAATACCAGGTGCTGCAGGCTAAGGAGAAGGACCTGGCAATTCACTCCCGAAACTATCTGCCATTGAAAACCCTATGAATAGCAGAGAGGTACTGACAGTAGTGCTTGGCATGGCACAGTGATGGAGAGTGTTTCATTCTGTTGTACATAGGGTTGCTATGAGTCACACTCAACTGGATGGCACCTAACAAGAACAACAACATGTTCCATGGAAGACTGAGAAATATTTCAGGTTTCTCTAATATACTGGCCAAAAGGACAAAATTATCTTGCCATCATTCAAAACTTAGCATGGTTTTCCCTGTCTCAAAATTGCTTGATAGTTTTCCATTGATCTACGAGGTAAAAATCTAAACCCCTTGGAATGACAGAAAATAGCTTTTCAACATCTAACTCCTGATTGCTGAATATAATTTCATAGTCTTCTCCTCCCCTTTGATATTAACTTTGGTGTTTAATAGTATTACATTGAACAATATATAGATTCAGAGAAAAAATGTGGTCCCCCATACCTTTGAGGCTGGGATTTAGCTCAGTGGGTAGAGCACTGCGCTGCAGTCTCTGAGGTCCCGAGTTCAATTCCCAGCACCCCAAAAAATGGGAGAAGGGCCTGGCAATCCACTCCCAAGGCAATCCCGAAACAGCCATTGAAAACCCTTTGAGGGTCGCTATGAGTCGGATACCGACTCAACAGCACCTAACAACAACAACAACATACCTTTGAAATTTGTATGCACTGTCTGGTATCCTCTTCTTTTGGGAGCCTAACCAACTTTTTATGGTTTAAATCTCTCAGCTTAAATGCTACATTCTTTATGACATTGAACTTGACATCACCAGGCAGATTTAGGTGCTGCTTCTCCCTCTGCTGCACTTGGCACACACAACATTAAAACAATTGTCTTATTCAGTT
Source organism: Pedetes capensis (assembly GCA_007922755.1). Taxonomy (NCBI): domain Eukaryota; kingdom Metazoa; phylum Chordata; class Mammalia; order Rodentia; family Pedetidae; genus Pedetes; species Pedetes capensis. The sequence continues at coordinate 117,970 of VMDO01002590.1, read as the reverse complement.
ACAAGTGCTTGCTGAAGTGTCCTTCAGCAGTAGACTATACTTCCTTCAGGGCTTAGGCAGTGTCTTTTCCCTTAAATAATGTCATTAATATAGGAAGGAGCCCTGAGTACAGTTCTTTGCAGAATCAGGTCCTCTATCTGTTAAGTCTTTCAATCTAGTACTCAGATTCAAATTAGTGCAGAATTCTTTACTTCTTGCTCAAGTTAGCCACATAGATTCTATGTCAGTTACAGATGGGAAGAAGATTATAAGCACTACAAAGTTCACATGTCCAATTCCTTCCTGACTATAGCAAAACCTCATTCTTTCTTACCCTTATCTCACAATACACTTATGAGATTTCTTTACTGTAAATTCTTTTCTTGTTCGTACCTCTTCTGTGTGTCTTTGTGTCCGTTAAGGACCTTTGATCCCTAAATTTTGCCCCAGAGCACTTCCTCTTTTTTCAAACTTCATTCTCTGTTCTCATGCTTTCACTTAAGTCTACTTTTTCTTAAAATATACTCGAAAAGTTTTCCATAACAGAGTAAATACTGAAGATAATAATTGCTGTTCCAGGCTTCTATTCAAACATCACAAAGACTATCAGATATTTTTATTATTGAGAACTGTCTTTTCACAGAAAAATTACAGTGTTTTTATTCAGAGAGAGAGACTTTTCCTATTATTTTTTTTCCTGAGCTATAGGTCTTAGTACTATATTTTATCCTCTTATAAACCCAGAAAGGAGAGGGTAAGATTTATTCCCAAGATATTGATAGCAATAGATTGAGGAAGAAAACAATTGGAAGAAATAGAATGGTGAAGTTGGTAGAGTGCTGCTGTGCAACCTCTGAGGCCCTGGGTTCGATCCCCAGAACTGTACAAAAAAAAAAAAAAAAATAGGAGAAGGACCTGGCAGCCCACTTTTGAAACAATCCTGAAATAATCATTCATTAAAAACCCCATGAATAGCAGAGAAGCACTACATAGTACCCAGAATGGCACAGTGTTGTCGGGGAGAGTGCAGTTCTGTTGTACACAGGTCACTGTGAGTCAGACCCAACTCAACAGCACCTAACAACAAATATATATATATATATATATATATATATATATATATGTATATGTGTGTGTATTTATTTTTTCTTTTAAATGATACAAAAAATTAACAAATGAATGGTATCTTTTTTCCCCTTTCTTTCTTTTCCTCCCCCTGCCCTTTAAACAGTACTGGGAGGGTAAATCCTGAACCCAGGGCCTTGCAGGTGCTAGGCAAGTTAGGCAAGTGCCCCACCACTGAGCTGCACCCTTAGTCCTGACTTCTTACCTTTTACTTTGAGGCAGGATCTCACTGACTCCAGAAACACCCTGATCTTAGAAGAGGATAGCTTCTCTTTGGAAGGAGGCACCAGCCATACAGTCTATATGCCCTTGCTCCTCCTTTAGCTGCAATCCACACAGCTGAGTTCCTTACTTTTTTCTAGTATCTGCTTACTTTTCACTATCTCAGAAAGACCACCCTTGAGCAAGCATTTAAAATTCCCTCTATATTTCTTACTTCCAGAATCTTACTCCTAAAAAATGTATGTTTTTCTAAAATGCCATACAAATTGCTCAAAATAGCACTTGTCTGCTCTTGCCCCCATCCCTCCACAAATCCAAAAGCAAGCTTTTCCTATGTTGATGAATTATTCTCTTCTGTTATTCTTACAGATGTGTTCCCTGACCACTCATTCCTTCCCTACAGTACCTAGAAAAGTGTATCCAAAGTAGGCTTTGGGTAAATATTTGAGGAGTGTGAAGAAAACATGGGATGTCTGAAAAGCAGATGTCCCAGAGAGATCAGAGGAAGAATGTCTGGCTTGATCAACAAACAGTAAAGAGACCACTGTGGCTAAAAGAGATGAGGCCAGGGACAAAAGTGGAACAAAAGGCAATCTTGACCGACTTTTGCCCACTATAAAGATTTTGTTTTTATTCTGAGTGTTGTAAGAAGTCCTAGAAGAATTTTATTTCATTTTATATTGTTATGTTTTTGTGACAGGGTAACACTATATAGCCTACACCTACCTCAAACTTGCCATCTTCCTGCCTCTACCTCCTAAGAGCTGAGATTACAGGAATGGGAGACCATGCCCAACGGTGAGAAATTTAGAAGATTTAGAAGATTTAGAAGACCAAGGCTAAAGCTAGAAGGTCAGTCAATAAAGTATAGCCACAAACCAGGGTAGATATAATAAGAGGCTTAACTTCTTATAAAATGTGGTGTCATTCCATGCATATGCATTTTTGATTGGCACAACTGTTATTTTGTGCTATAGATCTCCTTTTTGTTATTTTTCTTTTTTCACTCTGTACTATGTTTTCATGAATGTGCCTGGTCTATGAGTGAACAGCTAGTCAATTCCTGCTAACTGCTCAGTATTATTTCACTGTTGGCATCCAACTCTCTTTTCCTAATGTTAACTAGAAACAAGGTTAGAGTTGGGATAAGTGTGTTGTTAGGAGCATTAGGAGAATAAAAATAAAGAATAATTTACTGAAGGGAATGAAACCAAGTGAAGAAAACAGAAAAGTGATTGAAATAATCTACTTGGAACTTGCCAGATGGGAACAGCAAAAGAAGAATAAAACCAAAGAATTGAAGGAAGTAATAAGAGAATGGCCCAATGATAATCCATAGGGCCCAGATGGATATTAGTTACCCAGTATTTTTAAATTTTCCAGAGGTGAATCTTTTCAAGATGATGATAGGTCTAATAGATGTCTTTGTGACATAGATAAGGAACAAGGAAGTCAGAAAACCATGACTTGGATATTGGAGTCCTCCAAGATAATGCTAGGCATGTTACAGCTGCAGCTGTGATTGGAAGAAAGGATAATACCCTCTCCATCTCATGTTCCATGGATAAGTAGGGCAGTGAGGAATAAGAGCCCTTGCAAAGGAGAATCACAAGAGAAGCATACCGCCAGAAAGCCTGACTTAACCAACACAGAAAAGGTAATACAAGTGGAAACACTGAAGTATAAAGACAGCTTGTTGTTAGTAGACTAGGAAGCTCCAAAGGCTACAGTAACAAAATCAAACTGAGGACAATAGGAATAAGTAGGGAACCATATAGTGCTCAGAGGACGGGGAAAGCAGCTGATGAGACTGGCTTGCTCTTAGATTCACTGATCTCATAGCTCTAAATAAAATAATGGCAAACTTGCCCCAGTTAATTAAATAATTAATTTAAACTGAAACCTATTAAATCAGACAAATGGTTTTGCTTTTTGATCACTAACAAATGCATGTGGGACAAGTATATGTCTAGGAAGCAGGAGCATTTATCACTCAACTCCCTTCTAACTTACCTCCTTTCTTAGCACACAGATATGCACTAAATAAATAAACAAAAATAAAAATTATAATAAAGCATAGGGTTATCATGTCACTATTTGCTCAATTAGGAAAAATTTGCTATCATTCTAACAACTACTAACTTACCTCCTTTCTTAGCACACAGACATGCACTAAATAAATAAACAAAAATAAAAATTATAATAAAGCATAGGGTTATCATGTCACTATTTGCTCAACTAGGAAAAATTTGCTATCATTCTAACAACTACAATAAATAGCCTCTCATTCTCCTTACCCTTCTTAGAGAAAAAATAAGTTAAATAAATCTGGTTTTAACACTGATTTTACTTTTTAAAATTTTTTTCAGGTGAGTTCTTTAGCAGAAAATGTCTAAAAGGTTTTCTTATAATATCATAATATTTGATATACATGCAGACTACTAATAGGTTTGAATTTTAAATAAACTCACAGAAGTTGTTTTCTCACTCTGATATTTGCATATTTTTCTAAAAATAAAATAGAGCAATTTAAAGTAGTTTCTATTTTAGGGCTTCACCATATGTTTAATATTCAAGTGTTAGAGTTTCTTTTTAAAGTTTTTTTAAAAGCCATACTAATTATTTGAGTTCTAAATATGCCAAAGACTCAGGAGCTCTGAGTGCATATTGGGTGAGGAATCACACAGTTGTGTCTGAGCCTTGTGCCTTTCCTCACCTCCACTGCCACTCAACACATTCTCATTCATTTTGAAATGAGCTTGTGCCAAGTTTGTTGCTATGTATATCTAGCTCTCCCCTGGAACTCATTCCAAAAGCGTGTCTGAAGACATGGGATCTCAGAGAGGAATCTGAACAAACAGTCCTTGCTACACTCTCTCCAGTTGGTTATCATTAGATTATAATCCCTTTCTTCAATCATATTTCAGACCAACTTTCTCCTCTTCCTCATGCCTAAGCATAACATCACCTAGATTTTCTGGGTTGTTTAGCTCTTTATTTCTGAAGGGTCTCATGCCATGTAAATGTTATGTCAAATAAATTTGTATGGGTTTTCTCTTGTTAACCTGTCATTCATTATAGGAGCCTCAGCCATGATCCTCCTGATGAGTGAGGAAAGGCATCTTTCCTCCCTTGTAATGTCCTCAGGTTGCAGCCCCTCTGGCTCCATTTTCACAAAGTTCTAGTAGAGAACATCGTCATAGATAATTTGGGGTATGAAATCACAAGGGTCACCAAAGAATTATTGGAAAGAACTATTTACTGATGGAAGTTTTTTACAATTTAGAGACCCAAGCTGAACATCTGAGCCAATGAGCACAATCAACATTTGTTCTCTTGGTTCAACAGTGAGTTGGACCTGGTGAGTTAGGTTCAAGGAACATGGGAGAAATGAATGTGGTTGTCAGAATCTACTGAGAAATACTGAGGAATACTGACACAGAAACAAGCACTTTATAATCATTCCAGTAAATAATAAATGTCAGCCTTTTGTGTGGCTGAATTGTTTGGAAGAGCAGGATAGAGAGTCCATTAATAGAAAGAAATCAATCCAATTGTTAATCATTTGGGAAGTCAACAATATATAAAACATTTCTTTGCTTTTTTGGCGAGAAACATTTACTCCCTATATTGTCTCTTCCCTTCTTGACCATTCTTTTATCTTCTTTTCCCTGTCTTCTTTGCCTTGCGATCCTTTTTACCTTTTTAGATCTTTAGCAGGGGCCTAGTTCCAGTATTGAAAGATATTGATAGATTACTGTTGGCCTTCATACAAGAAAGCTAGCTCTTCAGGATCTCCAAAGTGGAATAACTATAAGATAAAATTTTCTCTATTTTCACACTCCCCAAATTAGCCACACAAGCCTGAGGCTTTGTTTAATCATTTTTTTCTAGCATTAATGGACAATATCTGGTAGTTTGGAAAAAATGGTTTGGCTCCTGGGTTCTGGAGCCAGTATGCCTGTGTTTGAAATACTACTTTGACAGTACAAAACATTTTTCTGTTCTTCATCCTGTTATTTGGAAATTAAATTAATTAATATGAGGAAAAAGCTGAGAAAAATAAACAATACAAATCCTGAGGGAACAATAGAAAATCTTACCCTGCTATAGAAAAGTAAATAGGCAGCCCTGGACACCCAGGAAAAGTAAGTAATTGGCTTTGTCCTGATCCTCTGCCATTGCTCTCATCTCTCATGTTCCCTATTACCTGGAAGAAATCCCTACTATTCTCTTTTCCAAAAGAAACTCCCTCCCTGGGATTGCCATTTCATGTCTAATATATATATATATATATATATATATATGGAATATATATATATATTCCCTACAGAGTTGGTGCAGGCTTCTCCCATTACATCAAGGCAGATAAATAACATACCTCCCTCCAGTTCCAGGTTTCCTCACCAGAGGGGGAGGTTTCTTTCCCATAGTGGAACATGAATGATTCCAAGCACCCAGGAACCCAGCCTCCAACCTCTCATCTTTGCACCACATTAGAATTTCTTGTTGTTTCTGAGGCTTTGTTTAATCATTTTTTTCTAGCATTAATGGACAAAATCTGGTAGTCCCTTGACACAGGTGATGGGCGATATGAATTTCAATAGTACTGGTTTGCCAGCTGAAATCTAATCAACAAACTTCTATTTCAGCTCTGTGAATCCCAAGAAGCATTCCTATACGTGTTGATGCTCCTCTATCTGGGTACACTTAACTGACCTAGCACATTCTTTGACCATGAGAACCTAAAGACATCATTGCACCATGCATTGCCAGTAGGTTTACATAGTTAATAGAACACACATCCATAATCTAATAAGAGGAGGGAGCGGGGAAGAGAACTGAGTCTGTCTACACTATCTCCTTTGGTTGGGTTAATGTTTCTAAGATCAGGACCCCATCCTCACTCCCCTGAAATCTTCTATTTAAAAAAAACAATATCATTCTTAATCTTTAGTGTCATCATTCAATTATTGCCTCCATAAGGCGAGGGAAGTGGGGATTTAGCTCAGTTGGTAGACTGCTGCTCTGTGCTCTCTGAGGCTCTGAGTTCAATCTCCAGCACTGCAAAAATGGGAGAACATGGCAGCCCACCTTCAAAACAATCCCAAAACAATCAGCCATTGAAAACAACAACTCCACTTCTTAAGCCTACAGCCAAACCACTATAGTGTCTGATCCCATCAGATCTTGGAAGTAAGGTTGGACCTGGTTAGTACTTGAATGGGAGATCACGTGGGAACACCAGGTGCTAGGCTAGGCTTGGGAGAAGGACCTGGCAACCCACTCCCAAAAAAGAATCAAGTTATTGAAAAGCCTATGAATAACAGAGAAGCACTGACAATAGTGTTTCACCTGTTGTACATAGGGTCACTATGAGTCAGACACTGACTTGATGGCACCTTACAACAATAAGGTGACGGAATATTCACTCATAATATGACCTTTAGATAAGCACTTTAGATAATATAAAATACTATGATTAGATACTTTTTGTAAAAGGATACTATCTAGGGGAATATATTGCAAAAAGAAGTTACTTCTATTGAGTAGTATTGTTTGTGAGGACACTAAAACAGTAGAAAGATTTTACTTCTAGAAAAGAATACTCTTTGTAGACTTAGAAATCAATTTGCTAAGGAAATTGATCACCAATAACTTCCCAAATGGAACAAATAGCAGTACAATATAGTGGGAAAAAACCTTAGTCTTTAATCAGCAGAAAATGACTGAAAATCTCTCTCTGTTTTGTAATCGTTGCTGGCCTTGGATTACTAACTATCTCTGAGCCTTCATATTCTCTTCTATAACTGGGTATAATAGTTTCTACTTCATATAATTTTGGACATTATATGATAAAGATACATACAAAGCAACTTACACAGTATAATGAACACCATGATTAAAACAATAAGAAAAATTACTTATTTATCATTGAGTATTGAGTATTGAGTTTAACTACACATCATTTCAAAAAGTCAATATGGAATCTCTTACAAGTTAAAAATTCAAATTAATTTAGCTTTCTGGAATGTTAAAATATAGATTTTTTATCTCTCTGGAATATTTTTAACTGTAGCTCTTCTTAAGGAATATGATGGCTTTTTGAAGAATCTTAATGAAAGAAATTATATTATTTAGTATCTAAACCCTACAATAATCAAAAAAGCTCATGTTATTTCTGTAGCTGTACAGTAAGTGTCCATAGAAAATGCTTGTACCATATCCTATAATGAATGCGTTATCCTTGAAGTTGCACAGGATGCTATCTTGAAGAGGCTGTATGTTTTTCCAGATCATGGAAGTGTTTCAGTCAGTAATTGATATTATTAAATATGCTTACTGCTGATGCAGTGACACAACTGAAGTGTGCTTGCTTTTCTATGCTAAAAATTGATAGGATATTGAATCTGATTTCAATTCTACAGTGCATGTCAGCAAAACTTTAACATGTGAACTGAAGAAAGCAGAAACAGTTGATTTTCTGAATCAGTCACAGAAAATGAAATGTCTGTGGTAACATATGCAGCAGTTTCAGCAAGTCTGTGCATTAAAGCCATGAAGAACTGCCTTAGAGCAACTTAATGTTAGCCACAGAGTGAGGCAGAGCACCATTGGAGCCAAAGGACCTGATTCTGAGCTTTACTTTTGGACCAAGGTTTGCTCCTGGCTTTAGCTATGCTTATAGCTGGCAAACCTAGAAGCCACGGCTTTGTTTGTTTTGGAAAGGTGATTTTTTTTCCTATACTAGATACAGGGTAGAGGATGTTAGAAAAAAATTTAAGTGTATTGACTAGGAAAATATCTTTGTAAAATAATGGCCAAAGAAATGCATTTTTTGTTGGAAATAATGAAAAATAGATTATTTTTCTTTAGTTATAGAGTACACTGTGTCTCTGATCATTATTTAGACAAAAAATTAGAAACTGATATCAAAAGTTGATTTGCCATGGATAATTACCAGGATGATTCTCTTCCCAAAGACTAGACATGTCCAGTATTTTCCATATCACAATTTAAGGTTGCAATCCTTTTTATAAATTTGGCTATTTCCAGGGATGGTCAATGTTTACACCCATATTTATACTATCACTGTGCTTTAACAAAATAATATACTTTTTTCACATGCTTTTTTTACTTAGTTTTTTTTTAACAACCATGTAACCAACATGACATGGCATTTTAATCTATATTGTAAGTAATAGGATACTAAGACTTAAGGAATAGATATTCCTTGAGTCAAAAAGATAATAAGATTCTTGATGTCACCTCTATCTCTTCCTCTCTGATTCTAAGCTAAATGGTTATGGTTTCCCTGTTGTTGTTTTTAGTATATAATAGCACCTTTCCTGCTTGCTTTACATCATTTACTGACACAAGTCAAAACAGAAATATTGCCAAAAACTTTCCTTCTAATAGGTATGATTTACATCAATGGGGATTTGCTCCTCCTTGAGCTAAAATCACAGGATGCTAGACTTGGAAGATGTTAAAAATGATGTAGTCCAATCCCTGTTGGCCAAATCTTTTTTTAGTATATATCTCCTATAAAATTAGCTGACCTTCTCCATTGCTTCCTTTCTCACTATCAACATGTAAATTTCCAACTTTATTTGTGAGGTATAGTCTCTGAATCAATTGTGAACCTTTTCAAGTAAGACATTGAACAAATCAACAGAGTAGTTAAGGATATGTAATAAAGGAACTAATTACAAAGGAGTGAGAAGGATTAAGAGAAAAGTATAAGAGATGGTGCAGAACCTTGGAGTCATTATCTCCCTAGTCTTGAAGGGGCACAAGAAGGAAGCAGATATTGAAACCTAGAGAGAACGATTATGGAAAAGTCTAGAGTGGAACTGGCAATGATGAAGGCAGGGGAAACAAACAAACAAACACATACTCCTCTGACTAACAACATCCTACCCTACTTCCCACAATTCCAAATTGGAAACTAGATGGTGTCTTAGTCCCAGAGTATTTGAAGACAGAGCCTATTCTAACATATTATTTGAGTGCACAATCCCAGAGCAGCAAACGTGAAGGAAAGGAGAATGAGGCAAAAATGGAAGAATAAAAAACAGTAAAAAATGCTTTAGTGGAGCTGGACCAAACCTGACTATGAATAGATTGTTGCTTTCACCAAACATCTTCAGAGAAGCAGTGTGTTGCTAAGGTGACTTTCGAGAGTCTGGAGGCTCCCCGGGCTATTAAAATCCTCATGAACTGTCAACTCCCTGATCTTCTGCATTGTGTCATGCATGGACACTGAATGGTTTTGGGGTGCCTCCTACTCAGCAGAAATTCTGAAGCTGAATGGTGCAAGAAAGAGTCTGAAGTGTGAGCCAAGGTTTTGTGTGGACATGTCTTTGAGTGATCCAAAAAAAACCAAGCAGCCACAACAGAGGCAACCATGGCCCGAGGCAGCAGCAAAGTTCTAACTTCATGATCTTCAGAATAATTTTAACCCTTGCTAGGGCTAGATAAGAAAGCAAGCAAGGCAATGTTGTAGATCTGGGGACATAACAACTGAACCTATTGCAGAGGACAAGGGTATCCAGACATGTCAGCCCCACAGGGCACAATGGTGAGCTGTCACTTAAAGGATGAGAATAAGAAATATAGGTGTGGATGGGAAAAACAGGACCTTGCATCACGTGTGTAAAATATAGGAATAAGTTTCTAAAACCTGAACTAAATTATGGACTGAATGTTTGTACCCCTATCCCAAATTAACATGTCAAAGTTTTACCCCTCAGGGTGATGGTATTAGTAAGTGGTACTTTGGGGAGGTGATTGAGAGTACAGCGCTCCTGAAGGGGAATAGTATCCAGAGAGCTCCCTTACCCCTTCTGCTACCTGAGAACTCAGAAGGAAGGTACCACATATAAACCAGGAAAACGGCCCTCACCAAATGTGGAATCTCTAGGCACCCTGATCTCAGACTTCCCAGTCTCCAGAACTGTGAGAAATAAATCAAAGAATGTATCAATCTTAAAAATTGTTATTGCTTCATTCATTCACTCAGGAAATAGTTTCTAATTTGTGCAACTCACTTTGCCCAGTGCTGACAATGTAAAAACAGCATTGATTTAGGTAAAATCTGTTCCTTTCCCTAAAGAGACATAGTGTTTCCAGATCTAACTTTTAACAGAAGGCAATTTATCACTCATGGCAGGGAAACAAATGTCAAGTTTCTAGTCTTCTCCTGACAGAATTTCCTTCTGGCTTCCACACCTCTTACCTCCTTCCCAATGTTAGTGATGGAGTTATGTATACATTTTAGTATTTAATTACTTCATATATATAGTGTCATTGGTGCTTAACACAGTAATGCTTTTTTCTTTGATAATCATATTTAATTTTAATCACTTGTTAGAAAGTATTACTTCCTCTGTTCAATATTGTAGAAAGTAATCTTACCTAAAAGTGCTTTGTATTTATTAATGTGAAATATCATCTAATTACCTATAATTGTGACTGGAGCCACATGGAAAATAAAAGTAAAAGACTTGCCCTACCTCAGCTGTCCAAATTCAACTAACAATTAATATTTGCAGGTGTTGGGAAATTTACTTAGACAGTTACTGCCAGGGTACACCTTGATCTACCCTTGAGGCATGGCATTAAGCCTCCAAATACACAGTGCAGAAAAGAATTGTGCAGGTGCAAAAAGAATCCACAGATGAATTGCCAAATGCCTAGGTTTATGCTCTTCTGATTCTGAAAAGAATGTCACTGGTTTGGCTGGTATTAACTTTTGATAGGATCTCAGTTCAAAATAAAAACTAGAAATATAGAAATAAAGGGTACTTAACATTTGATAAGATCTTGAAAAATCACAAATGATTCTGATGTCTTTCTCCCACTCATAAACCCTCTCTTGCCAACTTGCATGTACAAAATCACTCTTGCAAAGATGGAACAAAAAAGTTTGTGCATATACTTAAATGCTCTGGTAAAGTCAGATGTGGATATGTTGTTGTTAGGTGCCATGGAGTCAGTGTCCAACTACGTACAATAGACGAAACACTATTGTCAGTGCTTCTCTGCTGTTCATAGGATTTTAAATGTCTGACTGAGTTTTGGGAGTGGGTTGCTGGGTCCTTCTCCAAAGCCTACAGCACCTGGTACTCCTAGGCAGTCTCCTATCAAAGTACTGACCAGGTCCCAACCTACATAGCTACAGAAATCTAATGGGATTGTACACCACAGTGGTATGGCTGCAGGTATATATGGATATAGTACACAAATAATAAACCTTTCTTTTTTTTCTGGAGAGGATGCTCTCTTTTTTTTTCAGTGGTGGAGGGTGAGTTGGGGTGTCTATAAGTGGAGGAACTTTCAAGAAGCTTAATTTCTCCTTGAAACACAGTATGCATGACATTCTCCCTGACAATTATAGTAACTCCATATATAACAATACTTTCTTCACAGTAAGAAAATAAAATAAGCTATTGACTCCACAATTAGTATCACTTTGGAATAGTTTAAAGAGTATAATTTAGAAAAGAAGTACTTGTTTTTGTAAATTTCTGTATTTTTTCATATTTAATGTCAAGGTTAGAAGTAGTTTATAGAAATGAGCAGAATCTGAGTTCCACATAAGGCAAAAACCTCATATAGGTATTATATCATTACTAAACTCAGTGTTATGGGAGAAGGACATGGCAATCTACACCCAGGGCAATCTTGAAAAAATCAGGCACTGAAAACCCTGTAAGAGTTGATAGGAGTTGGGCACAACTGGACAGCACCTAACAACAACAACAAAACTCAGTTTTGTGTTATTTTATTGGCCATACCATAGTTATGGGGACCTGCTATGGATTGATTTCTTTTGTTTATTTGCTCATTTCACTAGTACAAGAACTTATTCTGGTCTATATACTATTGCTAATAGTGATCTATATTAAATCTATGTCAATAAAAAGTGTTGTTTTTCATGTATCTTTAGAACTGCAGCATTTCAGAGAGCATTGTAGATAGACCTTATTGTAGTCTAATGTTGCTGTTGTTAAGTGTCATCAAGTCAGCTCCTACTCATAGAGACCTTCACAGGGTTTTCAATGGCTGATTATTTTGGGATTCCTTTGGGAAAGTGGATAGTCAAGTCCTTCTCCCATTTTTGCAGTGTTGGGGATTGAAACTGCATCTTCAGAGTGCAGAGCAGCACTCTACCAAATGAGCTAAACCCTAGCCCCAGTACTGCTTTTTATTACATTGCTAAATAGATCCTTAAAGATAAAGATATATTATACTCTTCCTTGCTTTACTGCTAAAGAAACTAAGGAAGAGTGATGCTAATTAATTAGGACAAGAATGGAGTTAATGACGTAAGATACAAAGAAAGGAACAAAGGTAGTTTGCTTCCATACCAAGTATGTTTTTCATTATCCCATGCTGATAGATTCTATCTAAACCATAAACTGCTGTTATTATTGTTGTTTGGTGCCATCCAGTAGAGTCTGACTCAAAGCCTATATACACCCTATATACAACACAACAAAACACTCCCCAACATTGTGCCATACACATGTTCTGATCTTTTATATGTTTAAGCCCATTGTTGCATTGTTGCCGACACTGTCAGTCCATGTAGTTGAGGGTGTTCTTTTTTTTGTTTGTTTGTTTTTTGCTGACCTTCTACTCTCTCAAACATGATGTCCTTCTCTGGGTATTGGTGTCTTCTGACAAAATATCAAAACTATGGAAGACATAGTCTAGCCATCCTTGTTTTCAAGGAACACTCTATCTGCACATGTACGATGGATCTGTTCATTCTTTCGGCAGTCCTTGGTATATTCTATATATGTCCTTAGCACCATAATCAAAAATATAAATTTTTCTTCTGTCTTCCTTATTCTCTGTCCAGCTTTCACAAGTATAAGATGCAACAGGAAATACAATGGCAAGAGTCAGGTGCACCTTCATCTTCAATGTGGCATCTTTACTTTTGAACACTTTAAAGAGGTCTTTTACAACAGCTTTTCCCAATGCAATGCATCTTTTGATTTCTTGACTGCTTCTTCAGTGGGTATTGGTTGTAGAACCAAGTGGCAAAATCTTGGACAACTTCACTTTTTTCTCTATTTATGATGAAGTTGCTTACTGACCCAATTGTAAGGATTTTTGTTTTCTTGATGTTGAGGTACAATTAATACTGAGGGTTATGTTATTTGAACTTAATCAGTAAATGTTTTAAATCCTCTTCAGTGTCAGCAAGCAAAGTTGCATCATCTGCATAACACAAGTTGTTCATGAGTCTTCCTCCAATAATGATACAGCATTCTTCTTCATAAAGTCCAGCTTCTCAGATTATTTGCTCAGGATAGATATTCAAGAGATATGGTAAATGAATACAGCCCTGTTGTACACCTTTCTTGACTTTAAACCAGGCAGTGTTTCCCTTTTCTATTCAAGCTACTGCCTCCTGGTCCATGTAAGGATTCCCAGGAGTAACAATTAAGTACTCTGGTATTCCCTTTCTTTGCAATGGTATCCATAATTGGTTGTGATTCACACAGTCAAATGCCTTTGCATAGTCAATACAACATAGACAGGTCTTTCTGGTATGATGGTATTCTGCTCTAAGCTAATATCCATCTGACATTAGGAATGATGTCCATGGTTCCACACCTTCTTCTGAATCTGGCTTGATTTTCTGATAATTACCTGTTAATATACTGCTACAGTCATTTTGAATAACATTCAGCAAAATTTTACTTACATGTCATATTTAGGATATTGTTTGTTAATTTCCACATTCAGGCGGATCCTCTTTGTTGGGAATATGCACAAATATGGAACTCTTCCATTCAATTGGCCAGGTAGCTGTTTTCCAAATTTCTTGGAATAAACAAGTGACCACTTCCAGTGCTGCATCTGTTTGTTGAAACAGCTCAATTGGTATTCCATTGATTGTTGGAGCCTTGTATTTTGTCAATTCCTTCAAGGTAGCTTCCACTTCTTTTCAATACCACTGTTTGATGATCATCTGCAGCTTCTTGAAATGGTTGATCACCCATCAATTCTTTTTGGCATAATGGTCCTGTGTATTCTTTTAATCTTCTTTTAATGTTTCTTATGTTATTTAATATTTTCCATTTAGAATCCTTCACTAATGCCACTGAAGCTTATTTTTTCTTTAATTCTTTAATTTTGAGAAAATTTGCATGTACTTCTCATTTGTGTTTCTATCTCCAGGTCTTAAAATTACTAAAGTATTTGATTTTGTCTTCTCAAGGTGTCTTTTGAAATCTTCTCTTTTAGTTCTTTAAGTTCACCATGTCTTCCTTTTACTTTAGCTGCTTGACATTCAAGGGCAAGTTTCAGACTCTTCTTGACATGTAATTTTTTCTTTTTTTAACTTAAAAAAAATAACCTTTTACTTTCTTCATAAATGATGTCTTTGATGTCATGCCACAATTTGTCTGATCTTCAGTCATTCGTGTCTATTGTACCAAATCTGCTGTTGAGATGGTCTCTGAACTCAGGTGGCATATACTGAAGGTCATACCTTGGCTCTCATATACCTGTTCTACTTTTCTTCAGTTTCAGTTTGAATCAGCATATGAGCAGCTGATGATCTAATCCACAATCAGCACCTGGTCTTGTTCTCACTTTAGATATTGAGGGTTTCCATCATCTCTTTCCATACATGTAGTCAGTTTTGTTCTGGTATATTCCATCTGGTGAATTCCATGTGTATAGTCGAACCATAAACTAGTGTTTTCAAAATACAAGACCAAGTTCACCTGCATCACCTGGATTCTCTTCAGGAAAGATTGTGATTCTGTAAATATTAACAGTAGCCCTAGCATCTGTATTTTTAACCACCAGCTTCCCAGGGGATTTTAAGCACAGTACAGTTTGAGAATTCTGCCACCAGTGTGATCCATTGGTTTACTGAGTAAAGGCTGGTTACAGCTTCCCACAAGTTTGAACTAAAATGAGAACTTATCTCTGATTCAGGTACTGATATTGATCCTCTGATAGAAAAAAAAAAATCACAAGGAAGACTTACTTAGGCTAATCCACTTGCCAGGATATTTTAGATGGAATACAGGATTTGGTAACACAACTTAACTTTTGTCCTATAAATATATACTCACTGAGTCAAAATCCCCTGATGCATATTACTTGTTCAGGAAATTTGGCAACCAGCCTGCACTGGATGGCATACATGTAGTTCTCTCAGCTATAAGCTATGCTCAGGAAAGTCAGATTCTTAAGCAATGTTCAACTAGCAGCACTTGATTATCTGCAATCCAAAATCCAGGATGGATGACATTCTGAAAAAGGATTGCAAATCTCATTTGCAACCTTAGAAATGACACTAGTGAACCTCATATTAATTTAATTATGAGTCTTGGGAATAGATTAGTATGACTTTTTATGAATACTATGTGGGTAGTTATCAAGTGACAATGTTCAGCTGTAATCAAGATCATCTCCATGACAGTTTGTGTTTTGTTTTTGTTTTCAGATGGTAGGGAGAAAAGGGGACCCATAGAGATTGGATTGAAAACAATCAAGTGCTTGCCTCCACCTACATACAAGACGGGGCCTCAGTTTCCTCATTTCAAGCCTGAGTAATTTAGATCATCTGGATGGCACGTGGGCTACAAGGCCACAGACTCAAGTCGGTGTGAGTTGCTTCTGCACAGGAGACAATCAAGCAGCAAAGCACACTGTAATTTTTCTTTTATGTCTCAAAGAGTTCTTTTAAAAAGATTGTATTCTTCCCTTACATTTTGATTGCCACAGCTGGTGGCTCCCTTCTAAATGGTATATTAGGGCCCTCAAGCACTTGATGTCTATCTTCTCTCACTTGACTGACACAATGTGTGTCAAAAATGTAAATAGTCTAATGCAGACAGCCTATGGGTTCAAGGAGAAACTATACAACTGTTTCTGAAATGGCTCTGAAGGGCCATACTCTGCGAAATTTCAGCATGTGACCTTTTGGCCGTCTGTGCTGGTGCTTTTATAAAGCTGTATTAATGACCACACTAATCTACACCCACTAAAGAGACTGCAATATTCTCTCTCCTCTACTTCAGCACACAGCACTTTCTGCAGTGATCTAAAGCAGATTTTTCAAAGCTTGCTATATAACCCTACAATTTCTTAAAGCTAAATTAAATGAAGCTCATTTCAGATTCTTTTTCTGCTTATTAAAGAATAGGGCATTTCATTTTTAGCACCTTACTCTAATGAGACTTCTGTTAATGAAATCATTAGGCATCAATAATGCTGTCTACAACAAACCAATATACAATTGGATGTAGTCTTGGGATGTTAGGGACGGAAGGGGTTTTTAGTTCAGCACCCTCTCACCTTATTTTCAAATGTTGCATTCATTGAAAGTGATGTTAAGCAACCACACATGGCAATGGCTAATCCCAGTCCTGGGATACATTTTCAGATGCTCTTTCCAAATACCCTGTGAAGAATAGAAATTTGAAGATAAGTAAGAAAATAGTTGTCCTCAATAAATTAGCAACTAAATGGTAATAATTATGCATCAGCAAAATATGGTAAATGGAAAGAAAAAAAAATTTTCAACCCTCAGATTTTCCTAAAAGAAACAGTACTCCCATGGCAAAGGACAGATGAATAGGAGTCAAACATGGACTTATGAACGTTTGTATCTCATATATATATACTGGAGATACTCAGGAATCAGTAATCTTCAAGAGGTGACTTTGAATTGCAGTTTCTATAGCATCTTCATGCCTGCAGCTGTACCACTGTGGCATCTGATCCTGTCAGGTTTCAGCTGAGCAGGGTCAGGCCTGGTTAGTACTTGGATGGGAGACCACCTGGGAACACCAGGTGCTATAGGCTTGGGAGAAGGACCTAGCAACCCACTCCCCAATCAAACAATCAGCCATTGAAAACCCTATGAATAGCAGAGAAGCACAACAATAGTGTTTCATCTGTTATACATAGGGTCATTATGAGTCAAACACCAGCAATAGCCCCTAACAACAACAACAACAATAGCATCTTCAACAAAGAACAATGTATTTTTTCAGATAAGTGAAAAGAGAAAAGTGGACAGGAAGCTTTTTTCCATCTGCCTCTTCGTAATTGCCTTTAACTCAACAATACTTCAGGCTTTGGGGTCATACTCTGATATCACTCAAAAATGTTGTTGTTGTTATTAGGTACCTTCCTGTTGGGTATGATTCATAGCGACCCTAATAGGGGTTTTCCATGGCCAATTGTTGCAGGATTGCATGGGGGTGAGCTGCCATGTACTTCTCCCATTTTTGTTGTGCTGGGGATTGAACCCAGGTCCTCAGAAAGTGCAGAGCATCACTCTAATAACTGAGCTAAACTCAAACCCAATATGGATCATACTAGTTTCTAAACCAAATGCCTACAACTTATCTCCTATTGAATCATATCTTTCTGAATTTGTTTCTATTTATCTGATTGCATACAAATCTGTATCTGTTTACAATTGGATAGGATAGGTTACACTAGCACTTCATTTATCAAAAATAACAAAAAATTAATTAATATATGGTGGTGGTATTGGGTACCATTGAGTTATGTCCAACTCATAGCAACTTATGACCCCAGCAGGAATTTCAATGGCTGATTATTTTGAGATTGTTTTGAGAGTAGATTGCCAAGTCCTTCTCCCATTTTTGCAGTGCTGGGGATTGAGCTCATGCCCCCAGAGAGTGCAGAGTAGCACTTTACCAACTGAGCTAAACCCCAGTGCAATTAATACATGTTGTTGTTGTTAGGTGCCGTCGAGTTGGTATCCAACTCATAGCGACCCTGTGTACAACAGGGGAAACACTATTGTCAGTGCTTCTCTGCTGTTCATAGGGTTTTCAATGGCAGATTGATTTTTGGGAGGGGGTTGCCAGGTCCTTCTCCCAAGCCAACAGCTTCTGGTGTTCCCAGGCGGTCTCCCATCCAGGTACTAACCAGGCCCAACCCTGCTTAGCTTCCGAGATCTGACGGGATCCGATGCCACAGGGCTATAGCTGCAGGCAATTAATATATAGCATCAGATAAAATTTGTAATCATGTCTTTAGGTCTCCCTAGTCAGTATTTACTACTTCCTAAAGAGAGGGCAATGCTAGATGGTTGATTTTTTTTTTCAGTACTGTTTGTTGAACCTAAGATATAGTGCTTTCTAGGCAAATACCCTGTCACTGAGCCACACCCCAAGCCCCTTTCTTTTATTTTTTGAGAGAAGGTCTTGCTAAGTTGTGCAGGCTGCCTCTGGCTCCAAGCTTGAGATCCTCCTGCTTCAGCCTCCTGAAGCACTGGGATGAGGGGCATATGCCATGACTCTCAGTTGATTAATTTTCAACTTTGCATATTGACTCTTTTTAATCACACTCTTAAAATGGTAATCTGATTTATAGTTCTAGGGACCAAATATAAACAAGAATGGGAATTTAGAATCTACTGATAGGGTCCAATATTAAGTAGTTGCTTCATCATTTCACAGTGTTTCATCATTTCTCAGTTTAACAGGTAATGCATGAATTTTAATGTCAATAAGAAAAAATTTCACATCTTACAGCATTTTAAATATTAAAACCAGTACTAATTTATTCTCACAATCTATGAGAAGATGAACTGAAAAATGAATACAAACTCTTATATCCTCTAATAGGTGAATCATTAGCATTTCCCCTAGTATGAGAAATGAAAAGACCTCTTAAATAAAACCCTTCTATTTGCTACAAAATGAATTCCTGGAATGTGAATTAGGTTTACTTCTTTACAGCACTAAAAAAAAAAAAAAAAAAAAAATAGCAGAGCCCAGCTATATCATATCAAAGTACTAACACTGAAATCTACAGGCAAAGATATTTTCATACATATATGCAACACCTAATTCTTGCTGGTCAAGAGTGGGTATGTGCATGAGTGATGGAAATTCACAGACACTCAACAAACTTCTTTCCCTTGACAAGTTTGAACTTTATCGCCAAGGAAGTTTTTGACCTGATCTCTGCCTAGAAGTGAAAATTGGCTGCTCTTTCTTATACATTAGCTCCCTTCCCAGCATGTGGTCATGAGGCTCCCCTGCAGGAGTTTGTGTAGCATCTCCATTGGAGGTCATCTTTTTTCATCACCATCTGGAGGTCTTTTCCCAGGCACTTTAGTTCTTCCTCCACCTGATTACAATATCCCACTGATCCTGTTTTGCACTCTTTGCTTCTTAACAGGATCTCTGTTTGGGTCCCAACACCATAAAGAAGTTAATAATGCATAATGAGACTGGACATCAATGATTTGAGCCGTAGTGGACTAAAATGACTTCTCTTTCATGGCACCATGAAGGTAGAGTCTGATCACAAATTCACTGAATTGCCATGTCATCAAGAGAATCAGACATTTGTATGTTATGAGAAACAGCAACAGTAAGTATATGAGCATCACCTACAGTAAATGTGCCACTCTCCCATCCTATTCATCTGGAAAAATGATAGCTTTACATCTGTCCTTGAAAAACCAGCAACTAATAGTCTGGAAAAAACTACCTTTGTCTTGTAAAATGCACAATATAATCTTTGCCATTACCACATAAATCCAAGTTGTGTTTCATTGCCTTTGGTCCTGTGCTCCTTAATAAATTATGATTACCATGCACAGCACACTTTTAAAAAATATTGATTTTCCTTTTGAGTTTAGGAGAGGTAGGCTTAAGTATGTCGAATATTCTAAAATAATACCATTTTTCCTTTTAGATTCCTTAGTAGAAAGGAATCAGCTCTATGAATTGATTGCTTGGAAAAACAACATACAAACACAAGCTACTATTTGTTAAATGAATACACTAATAAAGTAATCCCTTAAAACAACTTGGCAACATGGATAAAACATTTGATTTGAGGAAAGAACAAGAAGTAGGAGGCAACTTGAGATCAGTATTTGCTCAAATGAGTGTAATTATTGTGTAAATTGTGGCTCTTGACAAAAATCTCTGAGTCCTGTTGAGATGTTGTTAATGCCCCAGGAAGAAGCCTGACTTCTCCAGTGTGATTGCTTACAAAGATGCTGTCGCCTCCTTCCTCCTTTTCCCACAGGAGATGGGCAATTTGCCAGTGTTTCATTTTCAAGAGCCATTGTTCACCTACAGCTTTAGGAAAAGCTTCTGCTCTTTTATTGCTAATCCAATCCTAAGTGATGATCTTTTAAAAAAATTCTGTAACATTTTATAACAAATTTATTAGGTACTGACTTTAGAGACAATTGCACAAATAGTTATGTCATTTATTTTTCAATTTATCAAATAATTTAGTAATTTATAAAGCCTCCGTATTACTTTATTGGTATGTGAAATCTCTTTTTATGAGTAACTTATGGGAAGAATTATAAATATAGTCCAGCTTTTAAAATACCTTTCCAGCATCATTTCATTTGTTATGATTCTGACAACAAAACAACATGATAAGCTTCATTCACTATATGATGTAATCTTTTAACATCATGTTTTACATTGCATATGTATGACGGTGAAGAAGGAAGTTTCAATTGTCCTATAAGGCCATAAGATACATTTATTCATTAACAAATTGAAGAATAGGTTAAAGATGTTAATGATCATCGAATGTGAGCTCATGCTGAGACCTTATGTGAATTAAGTTTGGCAGTCTCAGACTAATTCTTCATATTTAACACACACCACACACTCAAGGGGGAGGGTAATTTCCTGAGTTTTATCATAAAGACTACAGCATGTTCAAAATGGATGCCAGAATTCAAAATGGTTGTATGCAAAAATGTAAAGCAAGCAATCTTTGCTTTTATCACCCCTTCTAATAGCACTTTCAGATTCCCACTCAGTACCTTCACTTGTCATGTCCTGCCTACCTCCAAACACTTGAGGTCCATCACTTGTCCAAGGCTTTCATCATGACAGCATCCTTATGCCCCCAACATTTCTGCTACTTCCCATTCTCAGTTCAAAAATTTTCTTCAATTGTTACATTCTTTGAGAGTCCTGTCTAGTCTAGAGAACAAACATTGATTTGTGTTTAGGAGTTAATAGCTGGTAGTAGCTATTAATGTGACACCCTTCCCAGATATAATTTGCATTTAAACAGCTGCCTTAACGGAAAGAACTAGATAATGCTGAGAATTTCAGATCCTGAGACAGGGCCAATGGGAGTTCTTTTGGTCACCAAGCCATTTCCAGTACCCCTCAGGTGTTTAATGTGCCTGTGAGACATTAGGAGGGAGACAAACAGGTAAGCAAAGCTTTGGTTTGATTCCAAGCTCTGACAGTTACTAGCTGTGTGACCTTGAGATAGTTTTTCATTGTCTTCAAACATATTATAGGGATAATAAGGTTTTATGAGGACTAAATGAGTAAGACAGCTAAAACTGCCAAAAGGTTTGATATTATAAAAAATGCTTTGGTTAGAAATAAAAGAAATTCAACTCAAAGCAGATACATGAATACTGTTCATGGGAGTGCCTTTTTTCCCCTCAAATACTGAGGTGTTGGACTAGGGCCTTGCACACACTAGGCAAGTGTTCTCCCATGGAGCTGCATCCTAAGAAACTTTTGTATTTTTTATTTGGAGACAGACTATAGCTAAGTTGCATAGGCTATTCTGACTTCAAAGCTGATCCCTCAGCCTCCTAAGTTCCTGTGATTATGAGAGGTGAACCATGGCACCTGGCTGGATGTGCATTTTTTAACAAGCAAGTCACGGAATTCAGGTATGAGGACCAATTGAATCACACTTCAAAAAAGTCACTATGCTGGGAGTAGAAGCAATATTCCATAGGCCTTAAATTATGAAAAGCAGGAGATAAAAGATCATACAAGGTACAGACTCAAAATCATCAAAGAAAAGGACGGTAACTTTAGCAGGCCATGGAGACATAGACAAGATTGAAATCAGAAATGTCATGCCTATGTAAACAGAAAATTATTCATTACATCTCTAAATACTCAGATAATCTTTGAAATTGAAATGAACTAAATTTGAATGGACCTTAAAAATTACCTAAAATCAAGGGAGATAGTTGGGTCACTCATTTGTGAGTTAATAAAAGGAGCAGAAAATGAAAGAGATGGCAAAGACTGGAGATGAAAAAAAAATGTCATCTTGCTTGTCTTTAAAGATACAAAACTTGATTTTTTTCAAGTGTAGAATAATGAGTAATAATGCCAATCTCAAGGGAGGCTATTAAAAGGAATGTTGAATAAAATATGTCTAAAGACTTAGTGAAAAACAGTATTCATTGAGAATCCATATCAATTTCCTGAGATTAAGTCAGACTATTTCTGCTTTTGATAGAATTATTTAATTGGTAAGTTTTAGGTGGCAGAGAAAACTGGATGTACACCATGGTCAAGTTCTGAATTTCCATGAATTTACTATGATAAAGGATAAAGAAAACAAATAATTGATGGAGAGGAAAACCTTGCCTTCTTTCTTCAGGTTCATTTTATTGGGGCCTGTGGATTAAAATAACAATGATTAGATTAACAAGAGAAAAAGCATACAACTTTTATTAATATTTTACATGACATGCAAGCTGACATAAAAGAAGTGGAACTCAAAGAAGTGGCAAGATTTAGGGGCATACATATCATTCTAAAAAGAAAAGGTGAGTTTGGAATTTAAAGGATAATAAAACAAGAGGAAGTGATTAGGAAATACATGGGGGAAGTAACTAAGAGAAGATAATTGTGATTTTAGTAAGGTGTGCATAATCAAACTGGTCTCAGTAGCTCTGGTAATGAAAGCTCTTATTTTCCTTGGGTAGGTGAGGGACAATATCACAAAGAAAAATTTATCCCTGCTTTTAGGCAGATAAAGAGAGGGTAAATAATTCTTCCTGTGCCTATTGATTCTTAATTGGCTTTGGCTCAAAATAATCCTTATGCTAAAGTGTCATATTTTGGGTAAATATTCTGATCACCTGTATAACCAAAGATCCTGAAGCATTGATTCTTCAACTTTGATGTAGGACTTTTATACTGCTAAAATTTATTGAGATAAATACACCTTTTATTTGCTTGGGCTATTTTATTGATATTTACAATACTAGAAACTAAGGCTAGGAAAAATTTTAAGTATTAAGTATTAATAATTCACTTAAAATGAGATCATTAACCCATTATTAATTAACATATTTTATGATATGTTTTTGGGGTGCGATTTAGCTCAGTTGGTAGAATGCTGCTCTACAGTCTCTGAGGTCCTGAGTTCAATTCCCAGCACTGCAAAAATGGGAGAAGGACGTGGCGATCCACTCCCAAGGCAATCCCGAAACAGCCGTTGAAAACCCTATGAGGGTTGCTATGAGTCGGAGACAACTCGATGGCACCTAACAACAACAACTATGTTTTTAAAACAAATCATAGTGAGAAGAGATACTTTCTTTTAGTTTTTTGCAAACTTCTTTAATGTTTGGCTTTATGGAGGATGACCAGATTCTCAAATCAGCTTGTGCACTGAAGTTGTTTTGACATAAGAGAATAAGGTGAATGGAATACTATGTATTATCTATACCACACTCTTCTGTCTTCTACGATTCTGATTCTATCTAAGCTGTTTTTTCAGTCTATATTGTCTGACAGAAGTTCAAATATCTTCCATTAACTCTGGAAAGAAACAGTTGTCTTCATTTGCAATTCATTCAACATTACTTCACATAAATTTGAGATTTTTTGACTTTTTCTTTAAACCTTGATGCCTGGTTCCATCAGTTAGTGAGTAGTGTAAAATCATAAATTCATGATCATTTGATATCCAAAGAAGAGTCATGATTTTTACCTTTAAAAAGATTTTTAAATTGGTGCTTTTAATTATTTCATAGATTTGAAAAATTCCACTCTACACTTTTGAAATAATGAGGGCAAAGAAGAAAAATAAGGCTTTGGTGTTATTTTGAAAACAGTATTGACCTTCCAAACCTCTGAAAACATCTTGAGGATTCAGGATTCCCAGGGATCTGGTGACCATTTTTTGAGAACTAACTCCTGCTTCCCAATTTTGCAAAGAGTATTCTCATTTAACAAAACCAATAAAAGCATTTAAAAAAAGCAGTCACAAGCCAGGCACAGTGGCACACACCTGTAATCCCAGCAGCTCAGGAGGCAGAGGCAGGAGGATCACAAGTTTGAGACCAGAGGCAGTCTGTGTAACTTAGCGAGGCTCTGTCTCAAAAAGTAAAAAAAAAAAAAAAGAAAGAAAAAAAATGTGCTGGGGCTGCAGCTCAGTGGTTCAGCACTTGCAGAGCATGCAAGCAGGAGGCCCTGGGTTCAACCTCCAGTACCACAAAAAAAAATAAAAATAAAAATAAACTATAAATAAAAAATAAAGCAGTCACAGAGATGTTAGATGGAATCCTAAATGTAGCCTAATAGAAAGCTTAAACAAACTGAATAATGGACTCATTTTTTTATCTGTCTGAATGTAAAGTCCTTGTGTGGTGTAAAACAGGAATCCAGATTTCTTACTATCCATATTTCCAAATGCCATTAGTTAAACCATCCATATACAAAATTAGCTTTGCCATATATCTAGTATCTTCGTGTATATGGACCACTATCTGAACTTTTTAAGGCCATTTGGTAAGTCCATTTTTCTTTTCCTGTGGACTTTTACTTTTATAAGTTTATAGTAATAGTCATTCTGTAATAATATGTATCATTTAGAAGGTTGTTGTTGTTGTTGTTAACTCCCAAATTATCAAGTATAATGACAAACCTTCCTTAAAAGAAACAAGGAAGTGAAGTGAAAGGCATGCAGTCACTGAGGATTGAAGGAAGGCAAGAAGAAAGTGGATGAACAAAAAGCAGGAATCAGCAAACATTAATCCTCAAATTAAAAGCTTATTAATTCCCAAAGTGAAACTATTGTTAGGATTCTGAGCCTAATCTCCAGGAGACTGACCATATGTGACACCCAGACAGCTGTTTTAGGCCATTTCTAATCTATTTAAGATACTAGCTTCAATTACCAATGCAAAACTTGATCATTAGCAATAAACCCTGAAGAATTAGACATCATAACACAGAAATTTTCAATGGGGCCAGGATGCTCTGATGCCACTCTGACAGGTGGAATATGTAGTGCATGTCATCTCACCTTTTCTGGCTTGGTTGTAAACCTGAGATAAGAAAGTGAGTGAATGAAGACTTTGACAAAAGGAACTAAATCACTTTAAAAATTTAAATAACCAAAAAGGTGCTTCAAATGTGGCACATTTTTGTCTCTGCACTGTTATCTCCAGACAACATTTCAAAAATGTATCCCTTTCTGTCTGTTCCTAATAGTGTAATCGTCCTTTTTCCTGGATTTTCATAAGAATTCTGGAGGATTTAAGGAAGACCAATTAATCAATGCCAGAGTGGATAATGATTTATGACCAGAGTGAAATAGGAGTGCATACCTTTCAATGCAGTCCCTTCTCTCCATTGACGAAGATTTCTTCTTCCTTTTTTTTTTTTTTTCTTTTTTCTTTTTCTTTTTCTTTTTCTTGGAATGACTCCAAACATATTGCTGGAAAGGAGGGTGTATTTTTTGAGATAGCAAAGTTGTTTATTGAGCCACTGACTTCAATCGGCATCAGTAACTCCTGCAGTCCAAGGAAAATTGGAAAGAAAAAGCTTAGTGTAAATCTTCGAATATGAAGGAACCCATTAGCTGGTTCAGCAAGTTAGAGAACAGGCCTTGGAATGTGAGCACATTGTATATGGGGTGTGTGTTATGTCTGTCTGCTGTAAAATATATGAGATATTCTCTACCTATCAAAGCATTTTCATTATGCTGGCACATTTGTACCTGGGTATTTTGACAGTCTTGCTAGCATTGTACTCTCAGCCAAAATAAAAGGTTTATGTATTTTTTCCTTGTCTTCTGTTTTTATCCTTCAAGGTATCTGGTTCAAATATTCAATCAGACTTTATCATGCTTTGTTCTCAAATCATAAAATGTTTAACAAATACCACATCATTGATGTGTACCATAGAATAAGATAATATCTTATTTTTTTGTTGAGTGATTACGTGATACTGCCTTTATATTGCTGAGATTTATGTTACTCTTTTCAGCAAGAGCTACTGTAGGATGGTGAAATGAACAGTAATAAAATTGGCAGGCTGAATGCTGCTGTGTGTGTCTAATGTCTGAAAAAGAAGTCTGCTTTTATGCAAATACACATTGGCTGTGAAGCTTGTAATTCAGGAATCCAAACATCTAGCATATGTCCTCTGTATGACCCAATGTGATTTGAAAGACAGAGTAAAGACAATGGGTGGAGAGCGCAGGGATTGAGAAGAAAATATTGATGTTACATGTAGATATTTGTTAAAGGTCACTGCCTATTACAGAAAGAAACCCAGGAATGAAATACTGCTAAATTATAATCTTAGTAATGAAAGGAGAACTATTGTTATTATTTTCACCCTAGCAACAATAAGGGTTAATTAATATCTACACTGCCTTTGGTGCAGAGTAAATAGATGATTTCATTTCATTGTGTTGTTATGAATACCAACAGTGCTTCTTTTGTGATAAAGGATAACAAACAACAGTAGGAGAGCTATGCCTGATAGGTCTGACCTGCTTAGAGAGTCTGGTGCAATCTGAGAGGAGTATTCTTAACCACATAGTAAAGGTTACTGGGTCCCCAATGAAAATTTGATATAAGAACTGGGGACTATATTTTGTATTCTTGTCCTGGATATCTGTTTGGTGTGTCCAACACTCATACAGTTTCCTATATCTATTAATACTTTCCTCACTAGTGGCCATGTCACAGGTCCATCTTCTAAGCAATATTGATCCAGTGTGAGAACCCAACCAAAACTGTTAAAAAAATATCATACCTCTGACTCCTGGTTGAAGTTCACTGGTCCAGATTTGGACCTCAACCATACCAGAATAGTCAAGTTAAATTCATGTTTACGATTTGATGCCTTAAAATAAAAACACAGAAGCTATTAAAAGCCATGTTTTCTACCAATACAGAAGAAACTTTTATAACCTTATATAGTTAGAAGAAATGGTACCAACAAACAAATGGAAGTGCAGTTAATCTACAAAATCTCTCAAGTCATATTTTTATAATTTCACTTTCCTTCCTTCCTTCCTTTTTCCCTCAGTTCCTTCCTTCCTTCCTTCCTTCCTTTCCTCCTTCCTTCCTTCCCTCCCTCCCTCCTTCCTTCCTTCCTTCTTTCTTTCCTATCTTTTTCAGTACTGGGAGGTTGAACCCAAAGCTTCACATGTGGGTCTGGCTTTGCCACTGGGAACCTCTCCAGCCATGAATTGAACCCTGTGGCTGAAGACCACAGGGTGAGTGATGCCAAAGAGCTGAGATGCCTGGAAAGGAGGCTTTTGCCTGCAGCTACTCTGAGAAGCCTTGAGAAAGGCAGGCTCAGAGATTGACATTCACAGTGGCTCCTTGCTTCTTGTTTCAGTGACGATGCTCACAGCTCAAGTGCTCTTCAATAGCTGTTTATTGTACTTCCTTGTCTGGGTCAGTGGTCAGACTGCAGCTGTGTGCTTCTTGCCCTGTGCACTGTTCCTATATACCCTTCAGGGACCAATGAGAAGATGCCATGTACAAGGGGCGATTGGATCAGGAGGGAGATGCAAATTGTAGCATCATAATGGAAACCAGTCAGATGTTTTCCCTTAACTGCCTAATCAGGGGTTGTACACTAATTGAAAGATGGCCAATCAGGTGTTGAGGGGTTTGAGGAGGCAGTTGGATGCCAAGAACCATCTTGGCTCACTGGATACCTTAAAGGTCCCTGATGTAGGGCAGAGGTTACTGCCCAGGGAATAAGTCCCAAACCTCCAATCGGGCCAGATAGGTCTTGAGGTGTGCTGCCTCTCTAGGCTGCATCCCTACATTCACACATGCTAGACTAAGTGCATCTTTAGTATATGTATCCATATATGTACATATGTGTGTGTCTCAGCTTGTCCTGCTGCTGGAACTTCTGTGTTGCAATGATGCTGAAAGCTCTGTAACCTGTATTTCAGATACCAGCAGGGCCACCTACGGTAGAACAATTTCAGCAGAGCCTCCAGACTAAGACAGACTAGGGAAAAGGAACTGGCACCCCACTCTCAAAACAATTAGCCATTGAAAACCTATATAATACCAGAAAATGACCTCCCGACCAAGACTGGAAGGCATTCAAGAAATGATTGGGGAAAAATTGTCTCCTCAAAGTAGTGTTTACTTCAATGATAGGACTGGAGTAAAATCCCTGGGATCTCCTTTTGCTGATATGGCACAACTCACAATGAGAAGAAACATAGTGGCTGCAACAGTGGGCTCAAACATGAAAAGATTGTATGTATGGCACAGTTTTGGGTAGTGTTTCCTTCT
Source organism: Pedetes capensis (assembly GCA_007922755.1). Lineage (NCBI taxonomy): Eukaryota > Metazoa > Chordata > Mammalia > Rodentia > Pedetidae > Pedetes > Pedetes capensis. Next base: position 89,289 of record VMDO01002590.1, on the reverse strand, counting down.
TTTGTACATAGCGTCTCTATGAGTCAGATCTGACTCCATGACACCTAACAACAATGTGTGTGTGTGTATAATATATACACATATATACACACATTATATATATATATATATATATATACACACACACACACACATATACACATGTATGTGTATATCTATATTTTAATTTGATACAGAGTCTCTCTAAGTTGCACATGCTACCTCTGTTTTCAAACTCACTATCCTACTGTCTCAGCCTCCTCATTGCTGAGATTATGAATGTGTGCATTGATGCCTGGCTATTTTCGTCTGTGATTTATTTTTTCTTTTATGACAAGGTGTTGCTATGTAGCCTAGGCTGGCCTGGAACTTGCAATCTTCCTACCTTAGCCTCCTGAGTTGTAGGGTTGCAAACATGCATGATCACACCAAAATAAGACTTCTCTTTAGGTGTCCCTCAGCCTCAGCTATACCCTTGCCCTACATAAGTACTGGACATTCATCTTTTCTTATATTCCTTGAGTTAAAATATTCCTTGTTTTGTCTAATTCATTCAAATAGGAATTTTTCACTCACAGCCAAGAGTCTTGAGTTATATAATTTATGCAATTAATGATTTTCTGGAAAGAATCATTGTTAGGTATTAACTATAGTACATATAAAAATTATAGTTCCAGGTTTGTGCCTAGAATAGGCCCAAATATATTTTTCCTTAATGGGCTCATTTATACAAACCATATTTAAAAGGTTAAGTAATCCTGAAGATTATTTCATAGTTAAGTATGACACAAATAAGCACAAATATATTATTCTATTATGTGATTATGTCAAATAGAAGATATTTAATCATTATTTTTTTCTAGTTCACAAAATCTTTGTAAGTTTTCTATATACAAATGAGTATAAACTTAACTGTATGAACACTAATTAAAAATAAACATGACAAATTAAAATTGGACAGATTTGAATTGTTTATCTCTTTGCAGAGCAAGTTCTAAGATTTCCCTCACTATTGTTCATGTTTATTTATAGAGCAGATACCATGTAGCAAGCACTGCAGATGGAACTCTGACTCTAGTGGCAGAATGCAGTGGTGAAGTGAATTCAAATGGCACAGATTCCAAGCATAAACTCCCAGCATGCTAATTCTTGAGTCACAGAGCAGCACCTTCTGTGAGAACTTTGCACAATGACGGATCTTTTCTATAATCTATATTGTCTCATACTGTAGTCATTAGACTTATGTGGCTATGGAGCACTTGACATGGGGCCAGTGGTAAAAGAATAAATATTTTATTTTAAATATTTATATTACATTTAATTAGCCACATGTGACCAGCAGGTAATGTTGCATAGCATTATGTACAAAATATCACTTCATTTGGAGTCTTGGTATGGCATAGCCCTCTATATGCACGAGGAATTTAGCAAATGTTGACTGTACTGTTATTAATTAAAGCGTTTATGATCCTAGCAACCACTACAGAGAGATTTGCTACGATGAAGTAAGGAAAAAATAGGATGTCACTGCCTAAATTCTAAAAATGAAGTAAAATACATATGATTAGAAGGGTTCACACAAATTGAGAATAGTATAAGTAGGGATAATTTTCTTACTACTGTATTAAGTAAAGAAGTAAGTCAGAGGCCCATATTCAAATGAGCAAAGAAAAATAAAATTAGTGAATTTGAAAAAAAAAATAAAACTATCCAAGATTTTTTGTTGATAGTAAGGATAAAACCCTAGACCTTATGCATGCTAGATAAGTGCTCTACCACTGAGCTGTATATCTCCATCCCTGATAATGCAAGACTTTGAGACGTGTTTGAGGAGGAATACAAACAATAAATGGTGATGATTTTAACAACACATGACAAGCAGAAGCCAAGCACATGTATCATGTTTCTTTTCCTTTATAGGATTAAGTTGATTCTGCTCAGTTTCAAGTCTGAATTTTATCTAGCATTATTCTTTTTAAATTTTCCTTCCTATCCTCTACACATGCTATAACCTATGTAATTCATGGATCTCAAGAAAAAAATGTAAATTTTCCATAGGAATAATAAAGGCAGGGGTTTTGAGATCAGAATCTCAGAATTTAACTTTTGGCTTTGTTCCTTATTAATGAGAAGAGGGAAGAGATTGGAAAAGCTTGAAGAGGAAGAGAAGGAAGAATGGAAGAAGAAGTAGAAGGAGAATGGGGGTGGAAGACAAGAGAACCTATCAGAGTTATATGGTGAAAAGGAAGGGAATTCAAATTCAAGCAAGTGTCTTGGAAAGAAAAGATATTTGCTCAATGTATGCTAGGTGTAGGTGGAGTCTGTCTGTGCCCAACTCCTATTCTTCATATTTATGATGACTTGGAGTTTTATGGATTGCCATCCTCAGCTGCATCTTCTCTGTCTTCTTCAACTCTTTCTATATAGATCCACTCATTTCCTACATATGCAGATTCAATTTCTTGAAATACTGCCAACTGAGCCAGAATATAGTCCCATGGCATCCATACCAGTCTCCTCATAATTTCAACCTTACAAGAGGGGCTTTGAATTGTTATATTCACATATTTATCCTTAGGGTTTCAGACATTATTTCTTCCCCAAGTGTCCCTTGCTACTAATTTCTGTAAAGTAGAAATAATGCAAACCCATGGAGTTGCTGTCACATTAACTTACAGAATGGGTAGAAGATGCTTAGGAAAAATGATTCCTGTACTAAATACTGAATGCGTGGTATCTATTTTTATGATTACTCATTTCTATTACACTTATTTTTAGTCATTTTTAGGTATTTTCTTCTAAGCCTAATAATCAGTATCTCTGTATCATCTAAACTAATATTCTGCTGCCATGACAAGTTTCAGGATTAAGATTCTCTCTATATCCTCCTATCTTAGTTCATTAGATTAACAATTCATTGATGCATTTTTTCAAAAAGATGCAGAACAAAGGAGGGTTAGGTTAAAGCCAGAAAATGAGGAAATGAGTATAACAAAGATGTCTTAGCCAGTTTAGCATTAGAAGAGATGTAACAGGAGGGTTATATTCATGAAGAATAATTAAGACATGAGCCTTTCATCTTGAAATAGGAGTAAGAATGAGAAAACGGAGAAGTAAGAGTATCTTCTTGGTTTGCAAACCATGCAATCATTATCCCTTCCTTCAGTAAGAAAGGAGAGAATGACACATAAAATTATTATGTCATATAGGATTCTAGCCTGCAGCGGTAGCCCTGTGGCATCAGATCCCATCAGATCTCCGAAGCTAAGCAGGGTCGGGCCTGGTTAGTAACTGGATGGGAGACCACTTGGGAACACCGGAGCTGTAGGCTTGGGAGAAGGACCTGGCAACCCCCTCCCAAAAATCAATCTGCCATTGAAAACCCTATAAACAGCAGAGAAGCACTGACAATAGTGTTTCCCCTGTTGTACAGAGGGTTGCTATGAGTCAGATACTGACTCGATGGCACCTAACAACAACAACAATAGGATTCTAAGTGTTATGTGTGCGTGGGGGGTTTGTGTACAAACACTAATAAAGATTTGTGAATATAAATACTGTGTGAAACAGCATGCCAAATCTAGCTGTATTCTACACATGCACAAAAGGCAGACAGGCACACCTTCACAATTCTTCATTCAGTTACTTCATGAGACAGTGAATCAGATCTTTTCCTTTTTAAATCTAGAAATCTAGTTGGTAAATACCAGAATATACATCCTCAATCATTTAAAACCTATCTTGTTCTGTTTTTTCTTCTTGTGACATAAGTACTATTATTATTCCCTTTGTACAGATGAATTGCTTAAAATTTTCCTGTGACTTACCCAAATTAGTGATAGATCCAAATCTTGAATTCAGCCTAATCCTAGGATCTAGACTCTAAAGATGACATAGTGGCTATGTGAAAAATGATCACCTGCAGGAAAGAAAGATTAGCTGCAGCCAAAGAGTGCTGGATAGAGCTGGGACTTTCCTAAAAGAGGTTTCTCAACAGCAGTGCCAGATTTGGTTTGAATGGGAATGGGAATGGGATGAGATGATATCAGAAAGCATAGAAGGTAAGTGCTTTTTTCTGGATTTTACTCTAAATGAAAGAAGAAAAGGAGAGAAGAAACATCTTAGGTCCTCTTACTCTACTAGGATTGACTTGCTTTTAGCCTATTTCCAATCTTTTAAACATTTATTTTGCTTCACAAAATATTCAATGGAGTAAAATTATGTTATTTCCATCTGCTCAAAACTCTTCAATGGCATTCTATCTTCCTCAGAATGAAGTCCAAAGTACTTAACATGGTTGGGATCTTAGGAGAACCTGACTGGGTGGGATAATTGACCTTGAACTTAAAAAGGAAGAGAATGTAGAAGAGGAGGAAAAGGAGGATGGTGAGAAAGATATGGAGGGGTGTCTTAGTCTATTCTAACTGTCAGAACAAAACTGCACAGACTGTGCAATTTGTAAATAATATAAATATATTTCTCACAGTTATGAAGGCTGGAAGTCAAAGTGTCAGCAGATTTGGTGAAAGCTCACTCTCTGCCTCCAAGGTGACATTTAGTGCTGTGTCTTCACATAGTGGAAAGTGGAAGGTCAAAATAGACCAACTAGTTTCCTCCAGCACTTTTATAAAGGTGGTAGTACCATTCACAGGAGATGAACATTCACTCCTTAATTGAATTCTAAAAGCCCACATTCTGACACTATCACCTTGGGGTTTATGTTCCAAAGTATAAATTTTGGAGTGACATATACATTTAAACAATAACAAGGGAGAAAAAGAGAATGTACAATTGTTCCTATATAACATGGGCAGGAAGATGTATGTACAAAATTGAAAGGAAGGCATACTAGGAACAAAAAGAGGCCACGCACAGCCATGGTAAGTAAGCCTACAAAAGGTAACCTGAATTCAACCCTATAGATCCAATTCAATAGTCAATATACACAGTGTACATAACACCTAAGATTTGTTTTGTTCTGGACATTAGGAAGCTGAGAATTTATTTCTTCACTTCATCAATTACTTTAAGGGATTCTCCTGGAAGGGCTCAGACATTTCTAACTCTTATCTGTACAGGTAGGGTAAGCTCAACATACTGAGGAAAGCCCTATCTATGTTCAAGAGATGGAAGTTTGAGCAGTTGGAGTTGGAGTAAGTGGAACTGAAAAAGTAATTCAAGGAAATGTGTAAAACAGAGTGTCTGCCACAACCCACCTATTTCAATTGTCAGATCCAATCAAACTACACATTAAGCTCCTAAACTGTTGTTTCAGGATGATGCCTGGTACCATTTCTAGAAAATAATAGAGGCCCAAAGGAGGATTAGGGCTGGAGTTGTAGCTCATGCTTAGTATTCAAAAATTCCTGAGTTCAATCCTTATCACAGAAGAAGGAAAAGGAAGAGGAAAAAGGGACAGAAGAGAAGGAGGAAGAAGAGAAGGAGAGAACAATGACTAGAGAATTAAACAACCTGCACTGTAGTAGAGACTCTGCTGTAGGTGGTCCTGGGGCTTAAATGGATTCATCATCTCCCTCCTTCAGCATTTATTCTATATCCCTGCCACTCTTGGGTGGTATTCTATTCCTCTGAACTAACTCAGTGGTAGGATGACCCATATCTTTATACTGCTAATGATTTTGCCCTTGATATTGTGCTTGTGTTTGACCATTGTATGTTTATGGTCAAAAGAAAGGTTAGATAACCAAGCATGCCACAGCAGAATTTCAGGCAGAGTTTCAGACATATCACTTTATGTTTCTTTCTTTAGAAATAATCCTACTTCCTCATAATTGCAAATAAGTTAATATTGCTGTGGTAGAAATTTTTATTTGTTGGTTTCATGGCAGAAGGAGATCAAAATGGCCAGGTGGAAGTCATAACTTTAGTACATTAGACCTGCCAAATTCAAATTGCAAGGGGAAAAAAAAGCATAAATACTCTTAAGTGAGTCAATGGGGATGTTAGTGAAAGAATCCATTCAAGATTCATTCCATCGTTTCTGAATTCATATTCTATCAGGAACACAAGGAAAAAAACAGTGTTTCACCACATCTGAAAGCAATTTTCCAAACCAGAAAAGTGTTATCCATAAGTTAGAACTTCACTCAAGCATTTGAGCAGTCATTGCACCATTCTATCTAGCTGTCAGTCTTTGGGTAATGTATAAAATATCATAGCTAGTGATTCCTTGGGCACATGCCCAAAGTTACATCCACTTTTCTGCAAAATGTGTCCTTTGGTCTGAAGAAATGTTATATAGGATAAAATGACAGACTGACACGACGTAATCTATTAAATACTGAATCAAGACATTAATGGTATAAAAGGAAAACCCATGCCAGAATAATTACCACATATTCCATGGTGGAACGGGTCCAGTGTAGTCAACTTGCCACTAAGTAACAGGTTCTCCTGGAGAGCTGATAAGACAGCAAACACCCAACATTCTTCACTGCTGCTGAAAATTCAAATTTTTAGCAACAATAGTCAATATATCAGCATTGTTAGAATCTGACCATGCTTTTAGACTAATGCATAGGCAGCATCCTTTTTACCATGGCTCATCATTACATTACTCTACTATCCGAGCATGGACATTGATGAATTGATGAGTACAGAGGATGATTTATCTGTACTGAATGAGTCTTCTTGCCCACCTGTTATTTAGCAACTTGTTTTGCAGTATCTGTTCTCTGATTGGTGACAATATTATCTGCATAGTGCATATAACCTCCAGGTGCCCATACATATGTCTTTTCTGTAGATTTTCTGTTCTAATCATGCTCTTTCCAAGCTACAAATAAACCAGTCAAGCCACTTTCCACTGGACAGAAGTCTGAGTATATCTTTCCACAGGTATCTCCTTTCTCCATGTAAGAAGGCCAGGTGCACAACACAAGCTCTGCCCACTGGGAGGATATCTTCTTAGTTCTGTCTTTAAAGACCCTTTCTGTGCAAGGCTATGAAGTAGCAGAAATGTCCACACAATCAGTATTCCTTTAGACTGTATCATGACATAAAGCAGGAGAGTAAGAATAGCCATGATCAAGACTGAAATGTACATTATTGTCTGTCCTGACAATAATCTCAATTAGAAACCTAGGAGCTAGAAAATTGCTGCAAGGTGTTTGAGTTTCATCTGGACTTGGAAAAAAAATCCATTTATCATCTGATCTTCTACTATAATGAGTGATTGTTGTAAGATTTGGAATCTTTGATATCAGGTTATCTTGGACCCTGTATTTAAACACTTTGAAAATTTATAGAATTACTCTTACCACAATGTACAGAGGTCACTTAAGGGAAGGACTGGGTGAGATTTTGCTGCTACACTTGCAGTAGCATCACAAAGTCATTCCTTGAATACACTTGCTAAAGCTCGGGTCTGAAAACTGTAGGAGGCATAGTGATTTTCCACTGGTGTGGTAAACATCAGGTTGTCTGCCTTCAATCTTTTTTGATTATACATATTAAGTGATAGCTTAGTTGTACATTTGCCTCATTCTTAAGAATATTGTGGCACATTATCACAATTTATCCCTATGGGTAAGAGCCCCTGGTTTCCATCCTAACTGTACACTCATTATGTTAAGTACACTCACCCTGTGTTTGATAGTATAGACTGCCCCCTTGACTGAGTTATTCTGTAATCCTATCATTCCCATAACAACAGGGGCTGCAGTTTCACCTGAGCTTTGGCAATCATCAACTTTGGCCTTAAGTGGATAGTCATAACTCTATCCCTGAGCTTGCCACTTTCTGGTTCCTCCTCATTAAGGGCTTTTCTTGGTTAAAGAGTATTGGACATTCCTAGGGAACATAGCTATTTGGTAGGTGGTATATCCATTCTTGTACATCTACCTCTGTGTTAGCCTATGTGTCGCTGTGGTAAAATGCTTGACAGACTCACTGAAGAAAGGATAGGTCTATTTTCGCTCAGGATTTAGATAGGTATAGACCATGGTGGAGGCAGCAATGGTGGAGCAACTGCTGGCAGGGATTGTGGTGAACTTGACATAATGGAGATTAGGATCAGCCACAGATTATCACAACTGGAGGACCAGGTAAGACCTCCAAAAGCTTACTCCAGTGACTTCTATAAGCTAGGAAAGCATTTGACTGTGTGGATCATGACAAATTATGGATAAAACTTCAAAAAATGGGAATGCCCGAGCATCTAATTGTACTCATGAGGAATCTGTACATGAACCAGGAGGCAGTTGTTCAAATAGAACAAGGAAACACTGCCTGGTTTAAAGTTGAGAAAGTGTGCATCAGGGATGTATCCTTTTACCATATCTCTTCAATTTATATACTGAGCAAATAATATGAAAAGCTGGACTTTATGAGCAAGAACTTGGTATCAGGATCGGAGGAATAGTCATTAACAACCTGTGTTATGCAGATGACACAACTCTGCTGAAAGTGAAGAGGATTTGAAGCATTTACTGATGAAGATCAAAGAAAATAACCTTCTGTATGGATTGAGACTAAACATCAACAGAACAAAAATCCTTACAACTGGGTCAGTATGCAACTTCACAATAAATGGAGAAAAGATTGAAATTGTCCATGATTTTGAATTGCTTGGCTCTATAATCAAAACGCATGGAAGAAGCAGTCAAGAAAGCAAAAGATGCATTGTTTTGGGAAAAGCTGTGGCAAAAGATCTCTTCAAAGTATTGAAAAGTAAAAATGTCACATTGAAGATGAAGGTGCACCTGACTCATGCCATGGCACTTTGACTCTCATTATATGATTATAAAAGCTGGACATTGAACAAGGGAGACAGGAAAAGAATTGATGCTTTTGAATTATAGTGCTGGAGATGATTATTGAGTATACCATGGACTTCCAAAGAAACCAACAGATCTGTCCTAGAAGAAGTGCAACCAGAGTGCTCCTTGGAAGCATGGATGGCTAGACTACATCTTACATATTTTGGACATGTACTCAGGATGGACCAATCCCTGAAGAAAGACATCATGTTTGGGAGAGTGGTAGGTCAATGAGATAAATGAAAACTTTCCACCAGATGAATTGACACAGTGTCTGCAACAATAGGATTAAACATAAATAAGATCCTGTGCCTGGCATAGAATCAGGACTGTTTTGTTCTGCTGTATATGGGGTCACTATGAGTCAGACTCAACTGGATGATACCCAACAACAACAACAACAACAACAATACTACAACCTTTCAGAGTTCCACAGCCTCTACAAATAGCACCACCACCTGAGAGCCAACATTTAAACACATGATCTTTGGGCAACATTTTAGATTCAAACCATAACAACCTCTTTGAGCATTTTTATTCCTTCCTCAAAATTCTGCCAACAAATTTCTGTCATTGCCTGTTAATTTAACTGGACCACCCTTATTTCCAACCTTCCACAGACCATTCCAATGTATTGAATCTGGATCATGGGAAAGAAACTACATTATCCAATCCTTTTAATTAGCTTTGGAAATAATTAACTTGATCCAATATGCTTACTGTCTACTCCTACTACATACTGCTACATATACTATAAATCCTACAGTTCCTTTGCCAAATAATCCCAATCCTCTGTATAGTCATTACTTCCCAGTTGGACATCTCAAGGCCTGTCCCTAGCTATTGGTGTTTTAGTCAAAGTCAGTACACCTCAAGAGAGGATTCTGCATAATACTTAGGCAAAAGGATGATTCCATACAGTCTTAGGAAAGAAGATGTTGCTATACTCCAGTATAGAAAGGCTTCACTTTTGCAAGCACAGAGAATAGAAGATAATCTTAAATGCAATGTTTTCAAGTATATCCATCCAAATATCTCCATGTGAGATCTCAAGAACCCACTCCTTTCCTGATTTTAATGTTAGAGACTGCAGATATAAATTTAACATTCTTGTAATTCTGCCAGATTCGCCATTCAGTTCTGGACCTGTTCCTCAGTGTGCTCCAGGTTCTGGTTATAGCTCTGTTTTAGTGCCACCAGGAAAGCCATTTCACTGTCACATTATGACTGGTGATTGACCAACCTGAGTTTGTTGTTTTCTTTGGCACAGAAGTACTTAGCAAAGCCAATTACCTTCATGGTTCTAAAAAACACTATTTCCCCTACATTACTTGAATGCTAGAGATGTTGCATAAGCCAATATATCCCCTTCAATTTTCATCCCTTCCTAAACCACCACAGAGGAAGGTTTTGGTATTTGTAAGGCAAAGTTGTACGAGCAATTACCATCTGATATCCAGATTAATGCACTCACATTGCCATCAGGCACGTAAATAACCCTTCTTCAGGAATTTATTCCAACTGTGTATTTTATTGGACCACCCCTGTTCACTTACTGTTGTTGTTAGGTCCAGTTAGGTTGAGTCTGACTCATAGTGACCCTATGTACAGCAGATTGAAACACTTCTTGATTCTGTGCCCAGCACACAATCTTATTTATTTTTAAGATTTTATTTATGTTTAAGCCCGTTGTTGCAAACACTGTGTGATTTTATCTGGTGAAGGGTTTTCCTTTTTTACATTGACCTGCCACTCTCCCAAACATGATGACTTTCTCCAGGGATTGGTCCATCCTGACTACATATCCAAAATATGTAAGATGAAGTCTAGCCATCCAGGGAGCTTCCAAGGAGCACTCTGGTTGCATTTCTTCTAGGACAGATCTGTTGGTTCCTTTGGCAGTCCATGGTATATTCAATAATCACCTCCACCACTGTAATTGAAAAGCACCAATTCTTTTCCTATCTCCCGTGTTCAATGTGTAGCTTTCACAACCATGTCATGTAACTGAAAATACCATGGCATGAGTCAGATGCACCTTCATCTTTAATGTGGCATCTTTACTTTTCAATACTTTAAAGAGATCTTTTGCCAAAAGTTTTCCCAGAGCAATGTATCTTTTGATTTCTTGACTGCTACTTCCATGTGTTTTGATTATAGAGTGAAGCAAATCAAAATCATGGACAATTTCAATCTTTTCTCCATTTATTGTGAAGTTGCATACTGACCCAGTTGTAAGGATTTTTGTTCTGTTGATGTTTAGTCTCAATCCATACAGAAGGTTATTTTCTTTGATCTTCATCAGTAAATGCTTCAAATCCTCTTCACTTTCAGCAGAGTTGTGTCATCTGCATAACACAGGTTGTTAATGACTGTTCCTCCAATCCTGATACCAAGTTCTTCCTCATAAAGTCCAGCTTCTCATATTATTTGCTCTGCATATAAATTGAAGAGATATGGTGAAAGGATACGTCCCTGATGCACACTTTCTCAACTTTAAACCAGGCAGTGTTTCCTTGTTCTATTTGAACAACTGCCTCCTGGTTCATGTACAGATTCCTCATGAGTACAATTAGATGCTCGGGCATTCCCATGTTTTGAGGTGTTTCCCATAATTTGTTATGGTCCATACAGTCAATTGTCTTTGTGTAGTCAATAAAACATAGATACACATCTTATTGATATTCTCTGCTTTCAGCTAACATCCAACTGAAATCAGTAATGATGTCCCTTGTTCCCCACACTCTTCTGAATCCAGCTCACTTTTCTGGGAATTATATACTGCTGCAGTCACTTTTGAATGATCATTAATAAAATTTTGCTTGTATGTGATATTAATGATATTGTCTGATAGTTTTCACATTCAGTTGGATCACATTTTTGGGGAATAGGCACCAATGTGGATCTCTTCCAGTCAGTTGGCCAAGTAGCTGTTTTCTAAATCTATTGGCATAAATACTTTAATACCTCCAGTGCAGCATTTGTTTGATGAAACATCTCTATTGGTATTCCATCAATTCCTGGAGCCTTGTGTTTTGCCTGTTCTTTCAAGGCAGCTTCCACTTTGTCCTTCCATACAATTGGTTCCTCTTCATATGCAACCTCTTGAAATGGTTGCTCATCTACCAATTCTTTTTTGTATAATGACTCTGTGTATTCCTTCCATCTCCTTTTAATGTTTCCTGCATTATTTAATATTTTCCCTGTAGAATCTTGTACTATTATCACATGAGGCTTGAATTTTTTCTTCACTTCCTTAAGGTTTAGAAACACAGTGTCTTCTTCCCTTTTAGTTTTCTGTCTTCAGCTGTTTGCACATGTAATTATATTGGTTTTTGTATTCTTCAACTGCTGTTTGAAATCTTCTGTTTAGTGCCTTAGCTTCATCATGTCTTCCTTTTACTTTAGCTGCTTGATGTTCAAGGGCAAGTTGCAGCATCTCTTTTTTGACATAATTTGTTCTTTTCTCTTTTTTTGTCTTTTTAATAATTTTTGCTTCCTTCTTCAATGATACCTTTTATGTCATGCCACAACTCGTCTGGTCTCCTGTCATTTGTGTCTAATGCATTAAAGCTGTTCGTGAGGTTGTCTCTGAACTCAGGTGGGATATACTCAAGCTCATACCTTGGCTATCATATACTTGTTCTAATTTTCTTCAGCTTTAGTTTGAACTTGCACTCAAGAAGTTGATGGTGTGATCCACAATCAGCACCTCGGCTTGTTCTGACATATGATATAGAACTTTTCCATCTTCTCTTTTCACATATGTAGTCAATTTGGTTCCTGTATGCTCCACCTGGTAAAGTTCATGGGTATAGTTACCATTTATGTTGGTAAAAAATTGTATTTGCGATAAAACGGTCATTGGTCTGACAAAATTCTATCATGCAATCTCCAGCATCATTTCTGTCACCAAGACCATCTTTTACAACTACTGAGCCTTCTTCGTTTCCAACCTTTGCATTCCAGTCACCAGTGATTATCAGTAAGTCCTGATTGCATGTTTGATCTATTTCTGATTGCAGAATCTGGTAGAAATCTTCCCTTTCTTCATTTTTGGCCTTAGGGGTGGGTGTATAAATTTGAATAATAGTCATATTAACTGTCTTTCCTTGTAGGCATATAAATATTATTCTATAATTGACAACATTGTATTTCAGGACAGATCTTGAGATGTCTTTTATGGTGGTGAATGCAACTCCATTTCTCTTTAGTTTGTCATTCTTAGCATAGTATACCATATGATTATCTGACTCAAAATGGCTCGTGCCAGTCCATTTTAGCTCACTGATGCCTAGCGTGTCAATGTTTATGCACTCCACTTCTGTTTTGTTTCCAATTTTCCTAGATTCATACTATATACATTCCATGTTCCAATTATTAATGGATGTTTACAGTTGTTTCTCCTCATTTTGAGTCATGCCACATCACCAAATGGAGGTTCCTCCATTTTTGGTTCCATCACCAAATGAAGGTTCCATCATCAACATAGACTCTACTTTGAGGAGGCAATTCTTCTCCAGTAGTCTGTTGAGTGCCTTCCATTTTCTAGCACTACATCTGTCAGTGTTTCTTTGCTATTCATAGGGTTTTCAAAGGCTTGTTTTTTCTAGAGTAGTTCACCAATGACTACTCTTTAGTCTGTCTTAGTCTGAAAGCTGAGCTGAAACCTCTCCATAATAGGTGACCCTGCTGGTTTGTGAGATACTGATGGCATAGCTTTCACATTCACTGGAATGTATAGCCCTCCACAGTGTTGGAAATTGACAGATGTGTGGGTGCCTATTCACTTAGTTAGACTTTATCTGTCCAAAATCAAGTCTTGAGGTAAAGATTTGTGTGATATAGATTTATTTGAAAAAATTCACTGGGAAAATATAACCTGGTACAGAGGGGAAGAAATTTAAGTGGGAAAGAATGGACATTGCCATGGTTTGAATGTTTTTACTCCAAATGTAGATGTTGACAATATGATGGAATAAAGAAATGAGGCCTTTAAAAGGTGATTAGAACGTGAGGGTTACTTCTTTATGAATGGACTTAAGGACCTTATAAAAGGAGCAGACTCTTCTGCCATCTACCACATTAGGACATGGAGTTCCTCCCTGAGGAGGCAGCTTTCCCTAGACAATCACATATACTGATTCTTTGATCTTGGACTTCCCAGCCTCTGGAACTGTGGGAAATACTACTTTATTGTTTATAAGTTACCCAGTAAGTGGTATTTTTTTACAGTAGCACAAAGGAATAAACACAGAGGTTAATCAATGGTGTCTAATAAACAAAAGCCACACAGGTACTAAACTAGTATTTGGCTACTGTGTAACATATCACACATTTAGTGACAAAACAATGCCTGCTTTTTAACTCATTGCTCTGCAAGTCAGAACTCCAGCCAGGCTTAACTGGATTCTTTATTTAGGGATTACCAGGCCTAAATCAAGAGTCAGACTGGTTGGCCTCATACCTGGGACTCAGGATGAACTTGCTCCAAAAGCATTCAGATGGCTGGTAGAACAGAATTTCTTGTGATTGTAGGACTCCAGTCTCTCTTTCTTTGCTGGCTGTTGTCCTGGTGTTATTTATAACTGTTAAAATCACATTGTAATCCACTCCTGAAACTATCCTGAAACAAGCAGCCATTGAAAACCTTATGAAAGTCACTATGAGTTGAACCCAACTTGACAGCACATAACAATAACAACAACAAAAATCACCTGTATGGTCTATATATCCGTACCAACATGGTGTCTGATTTTGTCAGATCTTGGAAGCTAAGCAGGGTGGGGCCTTGTTCATACTTAGGAGGGAGACCGCCTGGGAATATGGGGTGCTGGAGGCTGTGGAGAAGGAACTGGCAGCCCACTTCCCAAATAATCAGCCATTGAAAACCCTATGAATAGCAGAGAAGCAATGACATAGTGCCAGACATGGCACAGTGTTGGGTAATGTTTCTCCTGTTGTATATAGGGTTGATATGAATCGGAACTGACAGAACAGCACCTAACAACAATAAAATCACCTCTATAGGCTTCACACATCTTTTCTATCTTTAAAACGGGCAATGGCCCCTGCAATCCTTCACATGCTTTTTATCCCTTCTGCTGCAGCTGAAGAAAATCCCCTGCTTTTGAAAGGCTTTAGTGATTAGATTAGGTCCACCTGGATAATCTCCCTACGTTGAGGTCAACTAATTAGAAACATTAATTAAATCTGCAAAGTTCCTTTTGTCCCTTAACTGACTCAGGGGTGGAACACCATGGAGCAAACATCACAAGGGCCATCTTAGAATTCAATCCACCTCAAGCGGCTGCAGAGCTGCCATGCAATAAATATGTGAATAGGTAAATGTGAGTTGGTTAATTTCTCTCAAAAATGATAATAATGTCACCTCCCAGCGGATTATCATAAAGATTACAAGAGACAATTGACATGAAAGTATAGGTGGTTATCACTTACGATGGTTGTACTTATAATTTTTCCAGTTTACAATGGTGTAAAAGCAACACTCACTTGGTAGAAAATGAACTTAAACACTGAATGTTGGGTTTTGTTCTTTTCATGGGCTAGTAATAGGTGATATGATAACCTCTTGTGATCTTCAGCAGTAACATTGAGTGACAGCTCCCAAGCAACCACATGATCACAAAAGTAAACAACTCAAACTCTATAATTTCCTGTGTGGCCAGCCTTTTTTTTTTTTTTTTTCGTATGTTGTAGTTTTGCATCACATCATGTCTGTACAATACCTATTTTTGTGTTCATGAGATATCTAACTCTTCATTATAAGATAGGCTTTATATTACATAATTTTGCCTTATCATAGGCTAATGTAAGTTTTCTGAGTGCACTAGGTCAGCTAGGCATATCTGTGATGCTTAGTCAGGTTAGAGAACCAGGTGTTCAAATGCATTTTTATAATATTTTCAAATTTCAATGGGTTTGTCAGGATATAGTCCCATTACAAGTCAAGCAGTATCTTCCTTAGAATTTTGCTTGACATATAGTAAGCAATAACAATTCCTTCAGCTAGTATACTAAGAAGATTCTTGTAGCTTCACTCTGAAGATGGACCTCATATGACCAAACCTCACAATATTTTTGCCCTTGTATAATTCTCTCATTTTGAGTTTAGACTAATTCTCTGATTGGTTACTGTGCATAGTTTGGAACAAAAGTAATACTGCCTGGCTTCTGGTGCTATATCATAAGCACTGTCATACTATCTGCCTTAGTCTCTTGGAACACTTGCTAAAGGGAAACCATCTTCTTGAGATACCCATGCTCTATGGAATCCCCGACAAGTCATATGAAATGGTAAGTATGAAGATGACTGGACATCCCTAAGTTTTTCATTTCAGGCAGATGATAGACCTGTGATTAAAGAAGATATCTTGTATACCCAGCCAGTTAAGCCTTCAAAAGTGCCTAGACTCTGTTGCCATCTTATGTGACACTCACAGAACCAGTAAAGATAACAAATTGTTGCCTAAAACCACCAAGTTTGCCATAGCTTGTTGTGCAAGAACTAGAAAAGAATTCTAAGAAAGTTAACAAATTCTCACTGTAAGATACTGTCATGGTTCCAATTCATATTACATTTTTCTCAAGTTCTTACATGATTTTAAGGCTAATTGATCTAAAGGCTCTCTGTGATCAGGCTTTCTTTTGGCTTATGTAATCTTACTTTTCATTAGAACACACTCCCCTTCCTTAACGGTCTACAGTGAATGTCTATGTCTGTGCACAGTCAAAACTCAAATTAAATCTGACATACACACCAAGTGGTTGGAGTTAATTTGTCCTCCCTTGGCTCCCACTTATTACAGAAGGACCTGATCATTTAAGTGTTTTCAAGGCACACATTCCTATAGTTGGAAGTTATTACATGTTGATATTTATCTTCACTGACACTAGCCTTGATGTGCCAGGGAATTTTAAATGGAACTGAGAAACAAAGGCAATGCAGTTATGCAGACATGGGAATGTGAAATAACACTCCAGTGACTTAAAGAAATGGGATCAATGTAGCCCTAATAAAATATGAAGGCTTTCCAGTCCCAATCCTATTATCTCTAGTGATACACTAGTCTGTCTTTTAAAAGTGCAGATGAAATCCAGTTAGAAAAATGTCACAGCTCTCTGGTAACAACAGCATGCTTTACACTCACAGTAATAAAGATTTCCTCCTTCAGTGAACACTGTTATCTTTGGTCCCCAGCAGTGAGAATTCTCCCTGCCCCAAATTTCAGAATGTTTGTTTGACAGTGGTTTGATCTCACTTGCAGCAGAAGCAAAGATCTTCTTTAACTTTAGAAATTTACCAAAGTTAAATAAAAGAAATGATCTAAAGGCAGTTGACAACAGAACCTGGATTCTAGTTGAGCAGGCTGTCTTGCCATCTATGAACAGCAGAGTGATGACATAGACTATCATCCAGGGCTTATTGATGATAAACGATGTTAAAGCAAGGTCATTATTTCCCTGAACCCAACTGTGAAACCTCCTCATCCTTATACCCATGGCCAGGTCTGAATGACATTTAAAGATGTTTGTGAGTGTCTACGAACATGAAGTCTATAGCTTCAAGTTTAATGAGCACACATATCCCCTGAAAGAAATAAGAGAATTACCCACTAACCTAAGAATTCAAAATTTTTCATAGTGAAATAAGATAGATTGAATTCCTACAAGTGTAGCACTCTAAAATGGTGAAGGGGGTTGTTCAATAGATTCCTTTATGCTGTATCGTTACTTGCACAAAGACTGTAAATCTAGTCAGCTTAGAGATCCATATATCTAATAAAGGAAGTTTTTTGCCTTGATTTTTCCCCATTAAATGTCATTCTATCAATCTTTTAAAAATACAGGCATGGTCTATGTGCATGCTTGGAGGAGCTGAAGGAAATAAATCAGCCAATAATCACAGAACTAGGAAGGATTCTATAATTTCACTGGTTCAACCCTATTATTTCAGCTTATTCTCAATGACGTGAGTTTAGAGGATGAGTTGTGTGAGGCCACAAAGCCCATCTGTGATGGTCAGGACATGAATAAACTTTCTGATCTCAGGGACTTTTGCTCATCTTATGCTTCTCCTTGATGCTAAATAGATGGCAGAGACCTTTGCTGAAGTAGCAATTGCTTTTTGTTGTGCTCATCTTTACGGTTCCTCCATCTCAACTTTGACTGTGATGAGGGAGGAAGGAGGAAGAAGGTCAGTGTCCCAGATTCACTGGATGTCAGGGAAAGTAGAGTAAGTAGGGAGTTTATCACTATCAATAAGAATTACTAAAGTTTAAATGAGGACTTTCTAGATAATATTAGTGATTACCTGCAAGGGATCTTACAGTCATTAAACTAAAAAAAAAAAAAATTAGTCTATTTAATAGAAGGATGTGGCAATCTACTCCCAAAGCAATCTCGAAACAATCAGCCATTGAAAATACTATCAGGGTTGCTTTAGGTCAGACCTGACTTGATGGCACCTAACAACAACAACAATTCCATCTTTTGAGGACCAAAGCACAAGACCTATAGCGTAAAGAGGCCTTTCAAGTTAGATCACGTCTTCACTTTTAGGCTTCATTTTGTAGTTTCTTCCTCCCCTATCCACACCTATAGACTATATGTTCTAGTCACATATATTTTCTGTCTATTCCTTGATGAACTATCTGTTTATTTTTAACAGAATTCTGTAGAATTTTGTTAATAAAGCAATATTCTCAACAAAATATTTGTTTTTCCCATATTCCTTTGAGGAAGTGAGGGTTGGTAGGAGGGTGAGAAGAGACATATGACTCTGTGTGGTTGAGATCCAGCCAAATCACGGGGGATTTCTGGCAAAGCCTTATGTGCTCAGATGAAGCAATATGGATGTTATTGGCATTGCATGTCCATGGATACATTTCCTCTTCCTCCTGCCTGAATATCTGGAGCTGTAGCAGTCACCTTGCAAACAGGAAAGGAAGATATTATTGATTCTGTGAACTACATCCAACAATAGCCTATTGTGAGCTTTCTTCTTATATAAAAATAAACTCTTCTTTATTTAAATTAGTGTCTTTGTATTTTCTTATAGATTGTAGAACTGACACATTCTCTCAAGGTACCTGTTATGAGAGAATTTGTGGAGTATTCTCAATCTTTCTCCATGCTTTTTAATATCAGATGCTTTTCTCCATGCTTTCTTTCTCCATGCTTTTAAATATCAGATCCTTTTGAAAAGGACATTTCTGCCTTTCCTATCTGTAAATGTTTTATTCTACCTTCAAGGACATGTTCAACCATAGTTTTTTGTTGTTGTTGTTGAATCATTCCTCAAATCCTTGAAAGTTATTAATTCCATACCTTTGTGCATCTTCACTGTTATTTGCACTCAATTTTTAGGCACTTTTTATAGGTTAATTATAATTGTGAATATCACTTGGGTATCTCAATTCAGGCTCCTCAGATTTTGAGGTCATATTAGTGTTAACATCCATTTTTCTGCCTCAGTTCCCTCTGCATTCATAAAGGCAGTTTCTCCAAAGACATTCCATCCACCTCTCAGCTACCGTGGGCACCACATGTGTGCAAGAATAAGGATCTTGTCCCTGAATGCGGCCACCCCACCCTCAGGCCACTGCTGGTAAAATTTACTGTCTCCTGGGAATTTTTTGAATCTAATGAGTATCTTGTCTATCTTCTCTGCCCGCCACAAATGCTCCCTCTTGCTGGGAGAATGATATCCTGCTCTGGGCACAAAAATCAAGGGCAGCCCAAAGCTACAAAAGCACCAAAGCTGTAAAATTGCATCATGTTCTCTCTCAAGTGAAAGAACCATTCTGAACTGTATAGGCCCTTTGGATTGCATCACCATCCCACCTCATCAACATTTGGGAAAGTAGATGCCATTACATCTTGTAATCCTCATTATTCTTCCTCCAGCTCATGCTCACAAATTCTTTCTTCTTCTTCTACTTCTTCTTCTTTCCTGTACTTGGGGGCTGAACCCAGGGCATTGCACATACTTGCAAGTGTTTTACCACTGGACTGTACTCCTCAGCCCCTTTTTAATATTTTATCTTGAGACTGGGCCTTGCTGAGTTACACAGGTTGACTGTGGCCTTGAACTCAGGTCCTGCCTGCCTCTGCCCCTTGAGTCGCTAGGACTACAGGTGTGAGCCACCATGCCTGACTTTTTTTCCCCTCTTCTTTACTACTGCTGAGGAGTCTGCACATGTTGTGCATCTGGAATACTAGCCATTGACCACATGGTTCACACATAAACATCCTGGGATTCTTGCACTGATGTCACACAGAATACCCTGGTGTGTTGGTTTGACAGTTGCTCGTTTTATAAGTCAAAAGTTCCTCTGGAACTTAGGAGCTTTTAGTTTACTTGAATTTTATGTGTTCTTTTTTTTTTTTTTTTTTTTTTTTTTTTTTTTTTTTTTTTTTTTTTTTTTTTTTTTTTTTTTTTTTTTTTTTTTTTTTTGGTTTTCATTTATTTTCTTTTTATCTCCTTGTATAGTACCTGGAAAATAGTGGATCTGTAACCAATATTTTTTTGCTGAATTCAAGAGGCTAAGAAAGACTAAATGATAATGTCCCAACCTGTCTAGCTAGCTAGTGGTAGAGCAAGAGCCAGAAGTTTCTTTGACTTCCAAGCTCACACTCATTACTTTTTAATGAGACATTAATGAGTCTTGGAGCAATATAAATGGATTTGCTTCATTACAAAAGAAAACATCTCTCTTGCTTGCAGCTAAATTGAGGATTAACAGTTTGAGGAAGAGGAATTTATTAGTTCCTATATATGACTTGTGCTCTGCTCTCTAGTTCTTAGGTACTATGTGCCATAAAAGTCTGCAGAGAATCCAAGAAAGCATAATGGAGGCCAGCTCTGCTTCTTTTAAATTTACAAGGTCCAAAAAGAGACAATGGTTTATTAGTTTCACTGCGAAAAATAAATAAGTAAGGAAGCATGGATAAGAATAGTGCACTTAAAAAAGTATCTCACTTTCCTATGTATACCTATATACCCACATATATTGCCTCCCTATAAATATATCATAGCAAAGTCAGAAGATAGAGCAAGGGGAACTAACAGAAGCAAAGTAACAGCAATCAATATTTCAGTTGCCCTGGCAACTGGTGGTGGGGAAGAACAGCCATTGCCAAATGATTCCTCTGATGAGAGTCCTGCAATAGCACCATTAGCCATCTGGCTTAAAGAGTAGGAGAGAATAGCAGTGCCAAGGTAATGTGGTATTTTATTCATGCTTCCTCCTACCAACCCAACCCAGGCTTCTGACCTAAACTTGTACCCGATTCAGGTTTTTGTTTTTTTTTTTTTTTGTAAAAGACATAAGTTACTTTGGATGTGTTAAGTTTGGGGAGGCAGGATTTTTTTTTCCTCTGCCTGTTTTGAAAAATTTTATTTTAGTAATTTATTTTTTGAAGTTCTTGGGGGTTGAACCTAGGGCCTCACATGTACTTTCCAAGTGCTCCACCACTGGACCATACCCCTAGCTCATTTTTTATATCTTATTTTGAGTCAGGGTCTCCCTAACTTATACAACCTGCCTCTGGCCTTGAACTTGAAATCCTTCTGCCTCTGTCTCCCAAGTCACTGGGATTACAGTAGTTTCTAAAATTTTTAAATAAGACTTGTATTATTTAGCTCAATATTCCATAACAACAGCACCAGGAACAACAATAACTTACTATGTGACTTAAACAAGAGAAATGTAATGCTAGAGGCCAGAAGTCTCCCCCTCCTTCCTCTTCTTATGTTGTTATTAGGTGACATGGAGTCATATTTGACTCATAGCAACCTTCAGGGTTTTCAAGGGCTGATTGTTTTGGGATTGCATTGGGAGTGGATTGTCAGGTCTTTCTCCCATTTGTGTGGTGCTGGAAATTGAACCTGGGGTCTTAGAGACTGCAGAGCAGTGCCCTACTAACTGAGCTAAATCCCAGCCTCTCCTCTTCTGATGTTTTTAGGTGCTGTTGAGTGGGTATCCGATTCATAGCCGCCCTACCTACATCGGGTGAAACAGTATTGTCAGTGCTTCTCTACTATTCATAGGTTTTCAATGGCAGGTTGATTTTTGGGAGCAGGTTGCCAGGTCCGTCTCCCAAACCTTCAGCACCTGGTTTTCCCAGGTGTTCTCCCATCCAAGTACTAACCAAGCCCGAACCTCTTTAAGTTTCTGAGGTCTGACAGGATCGGATGACACAGGGCTAGGCTCCTCTTCTTATAAGACCACCTAATTATCAATTTTTTATCCTTAGATAAAAACTGAATCATGTTACTGGGACAAAGTGAAGTTGACAGTCTCAACAGATTTTGACTGTGTAGCATGTAAACTGCCTGCAACCGTAGCCCTGTGGCATCTGATCCTGTCAGATCTGGGAAGATAAGAAGGGTGGGGCCTGGTTAGTACTTTGGCACCAGACACTGTAGGCTTGGGAGAAGGACCCAGCAACCCACTCCCAAAAATAAACCCGCCATTGAAAACCCTATGAATTGCAGAGAAGCACTGATTATTGTGTTTCACCTGTTGTATGTAGGGTCGCTATGAGTCAGATATCAATTCGGCAGCACCTAACACACACACACACAGTTACCAAATTAGTACACACCATCCACCTGACTTCATTTAACCTTAATTATTCCCTAAACACTCTATTTCCAAATATAGTAGTCATGTTGGTGCTTAAGGCTTCAATATAGGGATTTTGTTCTTGTTGTTAGGTATGGTGGAATTGGGTGCCACTTATACTGACCCTGTGTACAACAGAATGAGACACTCCTCAACACTGTGCCATTCATAAGGCTTAGGAATGGTTTTCAGCTCTTCATTGGGGTTTTGATGGCTGATTGTTTCAGAATTGTTTCCAGAGTAGGCTTCCAGGCCCTTCTCCCATTTTTGCAGTGCTGAGGATTGAACCCAGGGCCTCAGAGAGTGCATTGCACTACTCTACCAACTAGCTAATCCCCAGTCCATAGAGATTTTAGGGATACATAACCTAGTTTAAAATTAAAATTTTATCTCTTCCTTCTGTGAAAAACTGTTGTTGTTGTTGTTGTTGTTGTTGTTGTTGTTGTTGTTGTTGTTAGGTGCTATCATATTGGGTCCAACTCAGAGCAATCCTCATAGAGTTTTGCATGGCTGATTGTTTTGGGATTGCCACTGGAGCAGATTGCCATGTCCTTCTCCCATTTTTGTGGTGCTTGGGATCGAACCCAGGTCTTCAGAGAGTGTGGAGCAGTGTTCTACTAACTTAGCTAAACTCCAGCCCCCTGAAAAAATACATTTTAATCCAACAACATCAAATGTTTTAGCCCATTCCAGCACCAACTCAAGGTCTAAAGTCCAAAGTCTCATTTATGTATCACCTAAATGTGAGAGTCCTCCTAAGGAAAAATTCTTCTCTAGCTGTGAAGTGGTGAGACCAGACAAGTTATGTGCTTCCAAAACACAGTGAACAAGCATAGGGCAGATAATCCCAATCCAAAGGGAAGAAAGCAGCAAGAAGAAATTGGGGACAGGTCCTTAGCAAGTCTGAAATCTATTGAGAAAATTTCCATTAGAATTTAAGGCTTGTGAATAATTCTTTTTTGTTTAATGTGCCACTCTCCAAGTCCAATGGGGCAATAATTTTAACCAACCTCACAGCTCTACAGGGCCCTCTTGCTCCCTCTGCTTGGTGGGGTGACTCCCTCCACATGGTTTTCTGGAAGGACTTTGTATATGTGGCTATTTTTGGCAGCATTTGTTCTGCTGAAATAGAGGCAGAAGCAATCTTGCCTTGGACATGTGGTAGAAGCGGCAACCCTGATGACCTCTTAATCATTTTAGGGGTCATTCTTCACTTTTCTCAAGCAACAACACATGCTCACAGCCTTCCTTCCTTCATTCCTATCTTCTTATTGCCTTTAGTACCAGCAGGCAGAGTTTCTGCTAGTATGATGCTGATTTCTGCTGAGTCATTATTGTTCAATGCAAAGCCAGTGTGTATATTACACATTCAGAATTACCAGAATGGAAAGTCTTTGATTCCTCGTCAATTGACAAATTGATTCTTTGCATAGGGAGTATGTTGGGTAACTTCTGATGGGCTTCACAGATTGAAGTATATGCTCCACAGCATTAGCTGAGTTTCTTTAGAGGGAATTCTACTGTGGGACCACATGCAAGAACCATGTGTGGCTTAAATATAATTTCTTCCATTAAATACTGAACTTACGGCATTTTTAAAATGCTACAGATGATCCAAGGATCTTTTCATAGGAGAATATTCACTCTTTCTATTCTTTAAGTGTATGCATTGCTAAAGTGGATTGATTTCTCCAGGTAAAAAATGTGGTCTATTGCCCAAAATTTAACCCCACCAATAAAATTGCCTTGGTTAAGGTAGTATCTACTGGGACTTCAATTCTTCAATTTTATAAAGGATTTGTATTGTAAAAAAATGTTCTCTTTGAAAAGTAGATCTGACTTTTGCAAAACTATGGTTGAAAATAGTGCTATTTTCTTACCCAGCAGTTATATGAAGAATCACCAGGTAAATCTTTACAAGCTTGGGATTTTAGCAAGATAAATATGTTTGTATCCTCAGAGAAATTTCATATTTACTTGAACTTAAACAGGTAAAATGATGCTTCATAATGCTTTGCTCCTTTTAGGTGGGTTGAAGTCCAAAATTCACACTTCAACAACCAAGCATCTAGTGGAATTTAATCCCTTTTGATGGTTTCTATTCTATTTCCAAAGCTAATTAGGTTATTCTGAAGTATGTTTAGACTTTAATCTCTTAGATAGGATGTTTAGTTAAATGTGGAATGGATGCTTTTACAAAAGTAAAATCACAAGGCCATTCAACATAATTTAGTAAAATAATTTTGTGGGTACCAAAGTATTCAAATCAACTCAATATGTAGGCAGCTGTTCAGGTCAGCGTTGTGCTAGAAGCTGGCAGTTGCAAAAGAAGTATGAGATATGTTGTTTTGGTGCTGTACATTTTTAAATAATGCACAATCTTTATTTAGAAAGACTTTCAAACCTCATATGGTTGGTGAAATAAATAGACATGTCTTTGAGAGGGGAAAGTAAAACATTTTTGTTGTTGTTAAATTGGAGTCCCTGATGACAAGATATAGTGAGAGAAAGATATCAAATAAAGTGTGGAGCTGATGTAGTTTATGCCTAGAGAGGTTATCTAATGAATCCATGTCCAAGTGTCTGCTGAATTTGCCCCTAAATTTCATAGCAAGTTTACGTTGTCAGCAAATAGCTTTTTGCACGGTTTGTATGTATGTGTGTATGAATGTGTATGGGTATTACAAAATTAAAGTTCTTTTGCATTTTATAACTATGGAGTCATTTTAGGAAAGAATTTTTCAGGGAATGGATGATTAATTGTATTTTGCCATTTCATAATTGTTTTACTAACGGTCTTAAACTCTAATTATTTTTCATGTTTCTAAGCCTTTCTGTTGTTGCTCTTTAGTAAGAGATAATCAACAACTCATTAACATCCTAGGGGAAGACAGGATGGGAGGGAGAAAAGATAGGAAGACTAAGTTTGGCTTTCAATTCCATTTTTCTCTACTAAGTTTTACTGCGCATAATTATCTTTGTTTTCATTCATCTATACTTTCCAGGACATAGCTTAATTTGTTTGTGTTCCTTTCGTGGTTGGTCCTCAGGCAGATGATTGTTGCAAGATTCATCATCATTGTGTATTCTTAATTTTCCCTAACAAAGTTCCTATTTGAGCCCTGGGGTCTGATTTGGCTCCGCTACATTAAATTTCACATGTGTAGAAAGTTGCTTGGATCCATTTAGGTCTGTGCTCATGATAATTGGTTTCATTTATTGTCCATTATTTCCTATTGTTGTTTACAAGAAACTACATCCTTTCTAAGTGGGAATATTTCACATTCCATTATAATTATCATATTTATTTAGTTTGCAGATTTAGAATTTCTCAGCATTCTTTGAATTTCATGTGCATAGGAAGTTTGAATAAATAGAATTTGAAGGTAGAATTGACTCTTCCTATTTCCAAAAGCACAAATCTCCTTTGAGGATAGGATATTGTCTCCTCCCCAGATTGGAAAGAGAAGCATGTGAAGTGGCCATACTCGTCTCTTTGTACTCCATTAGGTCTTCACTAATTCAGGCACTATTAATCTACCTCTTTTATCCATTCACCTTTTTATTCCACTACATCTCACCACTGTATCCCATTGTTGTCTGTTAAACATTTTAAATCACTGACTATTTCACCTTCTATTTACTATCTTATATTCATTCTGTACTTACCATGCTGGACTATCCCATGGATCAGTGCTTTTTCAGTGGGAAAATGAAGTCCTCGATAAACCTTTTATTTGAGAAAAAGAGAAATTCCATAAAGTGTTAGTCTGTGATGCCTGGCTTGACTCTTAGCATCTGAGTTAGGTGTTCATCTTCCTTACTCTAATGATGCAACATATCATGTATTTATCATAAGTTAAATTCATCAAATTCAAATGTTGTCTTAATAACTGATTCCTTCATCAGACTACAGTTTCCTATATAGGTTAAGGAATGTACTATGTTTCCTTCCTTCCCTCTGAGTTATCTCCTATTTATTGCTCCCATAAGGCCAAGTTCAATTCTGTTTATCACTAAAATCTCACCTGATCATACCAACCATCATTATCACCTGGTATCCATACCAATACTTTCTCTGACTTGCTGACTCCCAGAGTGATTTATGCTACATTTTCTATTTTACATGGTTTACTTCAGTTTCTACTTATAATATAGTGTTCACCTTGTGTACTTTAGCATTCCAGCTAGCTTATACTGAGATTATAATATGTTTCTGTGGCTTCTCCTCATTACATTGTGCTGAGCATAATACTGTGTTTACAATATTTGTTCACTTCATTTTATTTTTATTTATTTTTTAATTTTTGTGGTATTTGATGGTGGAACCCAGGGCTTCACATATACTTTGCGAGCATGCATCCCTACCCCATTTTTTTATTTTCTATTTTCAGATAAAGTCTCACTAATTTAGGCAGGCTGCCTCTGGCCTCAAACTCATGATCCTGATGCCTCAGTGTCCTGACTTGTTGGGATTTTAAACATGTGTCACCACACCTGGCTACATATGTGCTCATTTTAAAACAGTATTTGGTGATTAAAACTATAAAATATCCGTGCCTTCATATATTATACACACACACACACACACACACATATATATGTATTATAAATAATATATATGATAGAGATATTGTGTCCATGAGTGTATGCATATATATGTGTGTATATATACATATATATATGTATACACACATACATAAAAACATAATTTATCTAGGAAAATTAGAGATTATTTGAAACATTAATTGGTTTGTAATTCCTACCTTGATCCCCATAGTTTTTATTAGATGCTATTTTTCTACCTCCTTAAGTATATTCATTCTGTTTTGGATTATAAAGATTTAAAGTTATTTTTATGTAGATATGTATATACGTGTGTATATGTGTGTGTATCTTCTAACACATTTACTGCTACGTACTACAGTTTCAGAATTATGATTCTTTTATTTGCTAGTTTGAACACAGGGCCTCACACATGTTTTTGCAAGTGTTCTCCCACTGAGTTGCTCCCCAACACATTTTTCACTGCTTATTTTGAGACAGGGTCTCACTAAATTATGCAAGCTGCCTCTGGCTTTGAACTTATGATCCTGCTGCCTCAACTTCTTGAGTCTCTGGGATGACAGGCATGAGCCACTGCACCTAGCTCTATCATGCTTTCTTTGGAATATTATCAGAAAAATTTCCAATAAATCTTTCTGCTTGACATTCATAGAAGCAAACAGTTTTTACCCTCATTAGAGAATCATACCTTTTTTATTGTAGTGCTGAGGATAGAAACCTAGGGACTTGTACATGTTAAGCAAATGATATAAGACTGATCTGTATTTCCAGCTCTAACACTGAGATACATTTTATATGTCATAGAAAATTTGAATATTAATGAGTCAAGTTGTGTAGAAATCTCTTGTTCAATTATGAATCTTCTAGTTCACCTTTATTTTTAAAATATCTATTAATATCTCATAAAAAATTTGAGAAGGAATAGAACATGGATAAGAAAAATGCTTGCACATTTATTGAAAATAAATGTCAAAATTCCTTAAATTCCATACTTACTATGCTCATGTATTATTTTTTTCAAGCTCCCTCCACTTGCCTTTTGTGTATTTATATTAGAATGCTCATTACCCATTAGCAACTGTTCTCTGTTAAGATATTTTAACTTATTGATTGCACCAATCGTCATTCAAAATTAATCAATTAAATTTAAATTCTTATGTCTGCCATTACAATTTATTTTACAATATTGTCCTCTTTGTATTCATTGCCCATAAAGTTCATATAATGGTAATCCTCCAATTTTCTTATGTGCTTCTATATTTGCTACATTCTGAGTAGTCTGATTTTTATCATTACTAGTTAGTGATATATATATATATATATATATATATATATATATATTGTGTGTGTGTGTGTGTGGTACTGGTTGTTGAATCCAGGACCTCATACTTGCATGCTTTGTAAGGGCTGGACGACCGAGCTGCACCCCTAGCCCATTTTTTTTTTAGTTTTGAGACAGGGGCTCACTAAATTACACAGACTGTCTCTGGTCTTGAACTTGCAATCCTCCTGCCTCTGCCTCTTGAGTTGCTGGGATACCAGGCATGTGCCACTGTGCCTGGCCAATAGTTAGCTATATTTCAAATTATACTGGGAATTAGTTCTGTATTTTCTTGCTGACATAAGGCTCCATACCCTAAATTTCTTGCTATCCACATTTTTCTTTAGCAAAGATCCAATTGACATAGAACCTAGTAATAATAAGACAATAGTCCTAATAAAAACAACTATCCTTTTGTGGGAGTCAGGAAAAAGGGTTGGGGAGACATGGTGAGTGCATTTTCATTGTTCAGTTTTGGTCTGAGGATTTCAACTTTCTATAGTATACAGAAGAATTCTAGAAACCTAAAGCCTTAATGTTTTATCTTTTGTCAAAAGTGCAGAGCACCAATCTCATGTTCTTAAAACATAATTTAATGAAATAATTTCTCATGGTACATTTTATCCATCATCTCTACAGAATACCAAGGACTTGAATGAATTTTTTCCCTATGATTTAGTATTTCCTTAAAACAACACAGCAAGGTATGACATACAATCAATGCCTTTAGGGCTACTAATGTAGAGTCTAAGGCCAGAATACATGTACCAGGTCTAAGGAGAGTTCTAAGGAGAGTTCTAAGGAGAGTAAGTTAACATAATTTTGTAAGATGCCTCAGGACAAAGAGTTTTATATCATATAAGATTTTAACATATTTGTAAAGGAGACAAGTAATATAGAAAAGAAGTATTGAAATGTGTTTACATATTCAACTAGGGAGCTTCCATTCCTACAGACTCCTTATTTTGAAAAACACCTATTAATGTTACCTAAAATATTTTGAGACAGAATTGAAATGTGGGTAAGGTGATGGAAATGAGAGATGTGAATAAAGCTAATGTAAAATTTGTTGCTTGGCAATAGATTTGAAACTTTTATTTATTGGCCTTTCCCCTTAGCATATAACTATTTATCAAAACTGATGTGCCATTGAGTCAGTATCCAACTCACAGCAACCCTATGTACAACAGAGGAAACACTATTGTGCTTCTTTGCTATTCATAGGGTTTTCAATGGCTGATTGATTTTTTGGAGTGGATTGTCAGGTCCTTTTCCCAAGCCTACAGCACCTGGTGTTCCCAGGTGGTCTCCCAGGTCCAATTTAGCTTCCAGTTGCAGATGGGATTGGATGCCACAATGGTATGGATGCAGGCATCAAAAGGATACTTTCCTAGAGATCAGTGCAATATTGGCTAGGAGATACAAAGGTTATTTCTCTTTCAAGTGCTCTGAATATTTAATTTTAAGCACAATATTTCAAAACCTGCTTACAAAGAGAATGAACAAGTAAACATAAAACAGATTTGTCAGAAACAAAATATTAAAAATTGTATAGAAAAAGTTTGCACAAAAGTTGTCAAAAGATGTTGCTACAACCAAGAGACTGTACCTGTCAAGGCATTGTTTTATGTGAAGGGTACTATGGTACTGTGATCTCAAGGCACTGGACATTGACTTTAGCTCAAGGTCATAGTGTTTGAAATGCAAATATATATCTCTTTGATCAAAAAATATAGCGAATTTGTAAATAAAATATTATAATAAAAGACAAATTGCCAAGCTTGGAGCTAAAGGGAAAATTTTAGATTGCACTGAATCCATCAAAATAAAAGAGTCTTTGAGACAATATATTGTCTTACCCTCCTAGCTAGACTTCCTACTTGCCTTTCCTTTAAAACTTTTAAAATTTGGTTTTCTGTTATTATATAATTTTGTCATGTATTTCTGCTGTGAGGTATACTATGAACTCTGCTGCTCTCCTCTGTGGAGGAAAAAATTACAGTTTTTAAAAATTAAAGATGTTAAATTTGTTTAGCATAAATTTGTTTAGCATAAAAAACATTGATATAGCTTTTCTTTAGCTAATCTGTACAATAATTAAGAAAGCATGCTGTATTATTTTAATAAACTTTTCTGATAATTTTGCACATTTTCCCATGAGTAGGTGTTCTCACAATACAAATAAATTCCATAAAGCAATGGTCATTTTGTAATTCCTCTACTATTTTTCACATTGTTAATGGATATATTTTATCTCAGGGCATATATATATACATATATATACACACATATATATATAATATCATCATTGTAGTATATTAACACATTATAACTGCTGTAATATCTTCTCATATAATTTATATAAATCAAAGAGAACTCTGAAACATATGTTCTATTTGCTATGTATTCTTTAAAAGTTTTTAAATGAATGTTTCAAGATTAATCAACTTTTTTTCCCCCTATTTCTTCTTACTAATACTATGATTATTATTTGAAAGAATAGAAAGTATTTCTTTTGGTTTTGTAGAGAATCTGGGTCTATAGTTGTAACTTATAGTGAAAAATAATGAAATAGTGATAAAATACAGTAAAGATAGGATATTTTCTTCTCCACTTGTCCCTGAGGTAACTTTTCTTTTCTTTCAGTTTTTTTTTTCAATACTGGGAATTGGACACTGGACCCAGGGCCTCATGCTTCCATGTTTTGCAAGTGCTGTACCATTGAGCTGCCCTCCCCCTGGCCCAAAGTTTTTTTTTTTTCACTTTTTTGAGACAAGGTCACACTAAATTATGCAGACTGCCTCTGGTCTTGAACTTGCCATCCTCCTGCCTCTGCCTCCTGAGCCCTTGGGATTACAGGTGTGCTCCACTGAGCCTGGCACAAGGTAACTTTTCAAAATCTGACATCTTAAAAGATATTTATATCCTTGCTATTATGAAAAGTGCTTCATTGAACATGGAGATGCAGTGTCTCTATGGTATGATGACTCAACTCCCTTTGGGTATATTCCCAACAGTGTTATAACTGTGTCACATGGTAGATCTATTTTTAGTTTGCTAAGGTACCTCCATATTGATTTCCAGAGTGGTCGAACCAATTTACAACTACACCAGCAGCAAGAGGGTTCCCTTTTCTCCACAACCTCACCAGCATTTGTTGTTATTTGTTTTATTGACCTTGGACATCACTTTTCACAATAGCAAGGATATGGAATCAACCAAAGTGCCCATCAACAGAAGAATGGATAGAAGAAATTATGGTCCATATATGCAATGGAATACTACTCAATCAAAAAAAATGAAATGTCATTTGCAGCAAAATGGATAGAATCAGAAAAATTTATCTTAAGTGAATGAACACAAGCCCCAAAAGAGAAATACCACATGTTCTCACACATATGGGAGCTGAATCAAGTTTAAAAGATGGAAAAAATCCTATTCATAAATTGGAACATAATAAAAAACTCATGTAAACTTAGTGCAGAAGGGACAAGTTAAGGGATGGAAAGGAGGAGGGAGGGATCTTGTAAAAGGAAGTGATGATGGGAATAGACAGGAGGGGGAGGAGAGCCAGTGAGGAATGAGGAAGGAGAGAGACGTTGACCTCAAAGTAAACAGCCCAACTTTAATAGTTTGGGAAATAATAACAATCATAACAATAATACCAAATGATGGCAATAATGCCAACAGACTACATTGTTCATGTAATACTGCTGAGAATATAAAAAGGTAGATCACTATAGAAAAAAGTTTGGACTTAGATCAAAATTGGGACACACATATATAGATAAATATTCCGACAAAAAGACATAAAAGTAGAAAGGAGGCCATTGTTGGGGGTTAGCAAATGGGGGAAAGGGGCATAAGAGGGAAAGTTCCGTGAACAATGTAAAATGAAATGCATATACAGAAATGTCACAATGAAATACATGTCAGAATGAAACCCATTAAGCTGTACATTTAAAATTTCAAAACAAAAAATAGAAAAAAGTGATATTTATAATTGGTTATGCAAAAGCAATTAAAAATATCCACTTGCTTCCAATTCTTGTATTTACTTATATGTTAAATATAACTTGTTACAGTGGTTCTGTTGATAACATGACTGCATTAGTTTTATCTCTCTAAAAGTCAGTATGGTTAAAAATAGATCTACCATATGACCCAGCTATAACACTATTGGGAATTTACCCAAAGGGAGATGGGTCATCATACCACAGAGACACCTGCATCTCCATGTTCAATGCAGCGCTTTTCACAATAGCAAGGATATGGAATCAACCAAAGTGCCCTTCAACAGAAAAATGGATAAAAAAACTATGGTATGTATACACAATGGAATACTACTCAGCAATCAAGAAAAATGAAATAAGGTCATTCGCAGCAAAATGGATGGAATTAGAGAAAATTATTTTGAGTGAACGAACATGAGCTCAGAAAGAGAAACAACACATGTTCTCACTCATATGAGGGAGCCGATTCAAAATTACAAGAAGGAAAAATGCTATTGAAAGGTCAGATCATAATAAAAGGGAGGGGGAAGATAAGAATGATGTCAACATAAATGGACTAGAAATCGCATGTAATTGTTCTAACAAGATAAAAACAAAGACCACTACAGGAAAAGCTTCTATCTTAAACAGAACTGGAACCCAAGGACATATAGAAAAATACTACTAAGTAAAAGATAGAGAAGACTTGGACGGGAAACTTAGATGGGAAGGGTGGGAGGGGGGCAAGCATAGGGAAGGGTAAGGGGTAACCTATATGAATAATGATTATCAAAATGCATATATGAAAATTGTCACAATGAAAAGCATGTCAAAATGAATCACATTATGATGTACATTAAAATTTCTAATAAAAAATAAAATAAATAAATAAATAAATAAATAAATAAATAAATAAAAGTCAGTATGGTGGAGAGAATGCAACAGATCTGGAAAGTAGTGCTGATAGAGTGAGATGTATAATTGCAAATACTTTTTATAACCTTTATCATTATCTTTTAATGACTGCTAGCAGTGGCAATTCCTATTTATCATTTTTTAATCCATCCCTGAGGTAGAAAATGAGATTATGTATTTGTTTAC
Source organism: Pedetes capensis (assembly GCA_007922755.1). Lineage (NCBI taxonomy): Eukaryota > Metazoa > Chordata > Mammalia > Rodentia > Pedetidae > Pedetes > Pedetes capensis. The sequence goes on along the minus strand of VMDO01002590.1, from coordinate 55,898 downwards.
AAAATATTAATGTAGTGTTCTTAAAATGGCAGAATGACCTGTTTTTGGTTTGGCTACAAACAAACTTGTTTTACATAAATGGCTTTTTTACAAATTTGAAATGTGAATATATTTTATTTTTTTCCCAGTGAGTACACAATACACAATTCTTTGACAATACTATCAACCAATTTTATGCCAAATCCTTTGCTGATCTAACAACATCAAATGAAACACATTAAGATTTTGGACGTTGTTTTGTGACTTAAACTACAGTTTTAAAAAATCCATCTATAAAACAAAGTATAAAAAGGCTACCCACGGCCACAAAATCCCTTATCTTGCAACACTTTAAAGTCACAATAAATGCTTTTGAAATTATGAGATAAAAAATGAGTAAATCGCATGTCATTTAAAATGAATTGTGTCTCTTTTGAAGTACACATTATAAAGAAGCAAAATAAAAGTAACTTCATCTCTAAGATAATGTGAGAAGACGTGGCTTTACACCAATTCTTGTCATGTAATTCTATAAATACAATATACAGAAGCAGATGAACAAACTAATATTAGTGGATGCTATGTTTCTGCATATCTTTAATACTGACACACAATCACTTTGCAGTGGAGGTAATCCACAGTTTAGAGCTCATTGGCATTGTTATTGTTTTATTATCACCGGACAATTACATAAATTTATTGAATAGAAATTTGAAGGTGTCCCACTAAAGCATGTACAAACTTTCAACTCAAATCCCATTGAAAATATATTTAAACACCCAGAGCATTAAACTATAACATAGAACACATTAAATCTGTTGTGTTATTCAATGTAAGTAAACTTGCAGTGGTTTTACTTCCCTTTGGTTGTGTGATACCTTACAGGTTGGTCTTGATTTTCCTACATTTTCCCTTGAACTAGACTCAAATTCTGTGAAGGAGTCAATTGTTTTCACGCTCCTATTTTTAAAATGGCACAGAAAAGATTTAAAGAAGGCTAGGCAGACTCTCCTGCATAAACTGGCATACCTGAGTTTGGGCACTGATGAGATCACTTTCCCTAAGGAGACTTTGTCTGTTATGAATGAAACTGTGCTTGGGTCTGGCATGGCTGCACAGCAGTGCTGCCTGTGAGGGCAAGATGAGAATCCATTCTCTGCCACTCAGATTTCCTTCTGATGGCTTATGCAGGACTCTGCTTAGACCTGCAGCAGAGTGAGCTCAGCACATTTTCGTTCATATTCATCTAATCAGCTACAAAAAGAAAACTTATGATGGCTTCCAAACAGGCTTGTGTTCTGTCGACATTCTTCCTTATACTGATGAGTAGCTTTTTGCATATTGGAAATTGATGAAGGTTTTCTGTTTTTGATAGTGTACCTGAATTCATACAGCCATACCATATAATTTTGCTTTCTTTCTATGTCATATTGGATGCATGAGTTTACTGGCCAGTTTAAAACTAGATTTACAGGCAGCATGGATTATTCTAAAAGAAATTCCAAGTGCCACAATGTCTATATTGACATAATTTAACTGTTAACTTTTTGTGTATTGAAGACAGTAAGAAAGCTATGATGCTATATCTCATGTTATTCTACAAGTTATTTGCATATAAGATACACTTTTGAAGTCTCAGTTTACTAATCCTCTGCAAATGCCAATTACCAGGGGCCAAACCCCTAAAGGTTTTTGACTAAATTCAGCTATTATGGATTATAAAAAGGGAAGTCAAATTAATAAAGCTTCTCATTTTTTTTTTGCTTTTAAATAGAAGGAGGTGTAGTATGGAACTTTATAAATGAAAAATTAAATTTGTCACATGTTAGAGTTGTGAATAATTATGCTTTTTTTTCAGAAATCTTTTACTTTTTCCAGTCCCTTTGTCCCAGAGAAATCAAACTGCATTAAAATTCAGGCACCGATGGTAGAAAGTTGATAAAGTATTTAAGTGTGTTTCAGAATTCCTTTTCTCTCCAGTGAAGAAATGGACTACATGGCATCAAGAAGATGTTGGGGTCCATAAAGAACATTACATTCTATGCTTGCTTGTGTCAATGCAGCCTCAGGGAATAAAAAGGATGAAAACATTTAATTATATCATCCATTTGCTGTAACCACATGATACAAATTGGTGAGTAAACCAATAATGCACTGTGTGAATTGTCATTCAAAGGGTCCCATATTTTAAAACTAATCCTGATCATCACATTATTGTTCAAAGTACCAACTAATGAACATATTATAGAAAAAAAATTAGAAAATATAGCCAGAAATAGAATTTAAGATCATGTAGGTAGCACATGGGAAAATGCCACAAGTAGGAATTTCAGGAAGGGTATCTTCTACTTGACTGATTGACTATACATGTACAGTAACTAACATACATTTCAATGTCACATTTATTTTGAGCATACATGATTGATGTTCAGGAACTTCTTGTTCTCAAAGTCGTGAAAACAAATGAGGCAGGACACTGTTATTAATGTCCACTTACAAGATTTTGTTTTATTTAAAAACTGTATAAACATGCATTTTTCTCCCTTTTAAGGTTTCTTTTCAATTTACTCATTCAAGGGGGTCAAACAGGTTTTAGTTGGTAGCCAATTTCTGAGAATGTACCATAAAATATTTATTCCAATAAATCTACGTAGTGTGAACTGAACATACTCTTAGCACTGCTCTTAAGCACTTACAATTTGGATATACCTTTGGTGGCATCATCTTCATTTCTTAGTCAAATTAAACACAAAAGTGTATATAGACTGTATTATTTTTAAAAGTCGTGAATTTAAGTGATGCAGCTCTGTCCTCTAGCATGTACTGTACATGTATTAGAAGGATGAAATAAGATATTGCAATAGAGTTAATATTTGGAAGCAGCCTGAGTATGTCCTAATGACAAATTGCTTCTTTAACTATTTGCTAGATATTGTAGAGTTCATTTTGTTTGTTTCCTGGGGGAATATCATGTTACATTCTGACTTAATGAGTTGGGGAGATTAATTATGGTAATTGAGAAAATGCTGTTTTTAAAACTGTAATATAAATACAACTCTTGTGAAACACCTTAATTTCCTTTTCCTTATAATTCTCAGATGGGTCAATTATGATGACAAGTAAAATTGATTCTAAATAAAATTTTGATTATCATTTTTAGCAAGTTTCGTATATCTTTGCTATCTGCATATTTTAATGTATATCAGTCTAAAGACTTAAGCCTCCTACTTTTGACCCCTGCTTCTGTCAATAGTAAAAGCCATTTGTTTTTTGCTTTTTAAAATTAACTTTAAAACTTGTTTTTGCTTTTTAAAATTTCTGATGTTCAAGAAACACTTTGCCAACACCACTGTTCCTTTGCATCTTCCTACTTCTACACCCCAATGAAAACCATCTAACATGATTGGTTACACCAGCATCATCCAACCTAGCTTACAGTACAGAAACTCCCTTCACATTCAATCTTTTCTTCATGTCATGAGGAGTAGAGATTTGTGCTTATCACCAAATAAAATTGCAGTGCAAAATTTAAACATAAAAGTTACACAATTAAAAGTTAATATATGGCACCACAGCCTATTAATTCACATATAGTACAACAGACCAATAAGAACAGACAATAATATGAACAGAGCTAAAAAGAGTGAGCTTGCATAGCAATGCACAAAAGAAATTATATACAGAGGAAAATCCTTTTCTTCCTGGAGGGCAAGTTTTGTTTTCTTTCTTTTTTTTATATACTCCTGACAAGAAAGAGTTAAGGTGGGTGGTGTACTTAAGAGAAGAACACAAGTAAAGTATCTGTGGGATATGTGTGGCTGTGTGTCTTTACATTGCATTTACAGTTCTTTTAATAGTACATAAATAAAAGAAATTGTTCATTGCACTGTTTAGTGTCATCACTTCCATGAGTTTGGACCTGATGGTCCTTCAGAGCAGCTTTGTATGTCTCCTCTCAGTTACTCTAAAAAGAGAGGAAAAACAAAAATTAGAAAGCTTACATTTAAGTGAAGCATTATTCCATTCTGATTAGCATAACCAAACTCAAAGCAACCAGATGATAAATGAAGATAAGGTCATCAGATAGATAGTGATTTTACTTGAAGGACATGAACAGGGAAAGAAGGGCAAATACTGTAGAATTTGGGGATTTAAAATCCAAGTAGAGATAGTTCTTGCATCCTATGTGAGTCTACTAATATTTCAAAACAAAGAAAAATCCAAGTAGCTATGGATCAAATGAAAAATGATCAATAAATTTAATCATATTAGCAATAGCCACCAATAACTCATTCATAACAGTTTTAAAATCATTTTCCCTTCTCATCGTCTCATGAAATCCTCCAAACAGTCTGTGATGGGAACATAATAGTAATCCTGCTTTTACCATGAAGTAGATTGGAAAAGGAGTTTACTGCTCAGGCCAATAGACAGTGATGTAGCTGAGAATAGTAGAACTCATGGTAGTTCTCTCACCACTGCTTTGAAGCTGGGTTCAAAGCAGTAGTTGGAAAGATTAAATAAGTGATTCTGACACAGAAGAGGGGAACTGGTAAATTCATGATGAAGTTGACACAAAGAGTTCAATATTTTTTTCCTTTGTTTTGGGATACTGGAGGGCTGAACCCAGGGCCTCTCATATACTCTCCCAGTGCTCTACCATTAAGCTGCACCCTCAGCCCATTTTCAAATTTTTTATCTTGAGAAAGAGTCTCACTAAGTTACACAGGCTGCCTCTGCCCTTGAACTTTCTATCCTCCTGCCTCTGAATTCTGAGTTGCTGCAATTACAAGCATACACCTCTGTGCCAGGCCAATATTTTTTACTCTGACATAATGTGGCATTATTATTATTCCACACTATCTATCTGTCATCTATCTATCATCTATCTATCTAATTGTTTAGTTATACTAAATACCTATGCCAGTTCTTATCCAAAAAGATAAATTTCTTTATAGAATGTCATTATAATCAAAATATTACAAATCAATTAAAACAAAAGGTCAGCTTTTCCAAGTTGATGCTCTAAGCTTTAAAAATAAATAAATGATGAGCAAGTCCACCAGGAGGTAATCCTAAGGAGGCCTATCACTTAACTGCTATCATGAGATCAAAAAATACCCCAAAAGTTAAATTTTCCTATTTTTCAAAAATTCCTCATTTTTGCATGTTGTTCCATGTAATCTCAGTATGCCTAGGCTCTGGACAGGTACCAGAGATGTGGCACCGTAGCACCTCCCTAAACCCAAGTATATGGTTATATATGACCTCATATTACCAATGGCAGTTGCATGTCATTTCCCATATTCTATGATTGATATCATGAAAACTGTTGATTTTATAATTTTAAGGATCTCTATATTATAAAACTAAGCCTGCAGCGGTAGCCCTGTGGCATCCAATCCCGTCAGATCTCAGAAGCTAAGCAGGGTCGGGCCTGGTTAGTACCTGGATGGGAGACCGCCTGGGAACACCAGAAGCTGTAGGCTTGGGAGAAGGACCTGGCAACCCCCTCCCAAAAATCAATCTGCCATTGAAAACCCTATGAACAGCAGAGAAGCACTGACAATAG